>CAUYUJ010002333.1:45000-87500 GCA_963575745.1 Prorocentrum cordatum
ACAACGCGAGGCATAATGCCCAATATCGACCGCGATGCTATGCAGGACGCAGCAGTGGTCCGAACATTCCGACAACACCTGGAAGCGACAATGGTACCGTACTGGACCATGGACTACGACGAGCACATCTACACCTACACCATGACTGTCTTAGGGGCGGCACAGGCAGCGTTTCCGAAGGCCAACGCCAAGAGATACCAGGAGTACACCAGCGACGAGACACTGCACATGATACTTGACCGACGACGGCTTGCCAAGATGATCAGGAATATCAGCGCCACCTCGAGATGCGAACCAGCAGTGGCGAAGCGAATCAGACAGGAAGCTGCGGTCGCCATCGGGAATCCGAGCAGGGGCATCCCGAAGGAGCACATCTCCAACGTGTACACCATCGCGGCCCAGTTGTTTATGACGGCAGACGGTCACCAACACGAACAACGTTGACAGCTTCATTCACGCAACAAGGAAGTGGCTCGAGGACACCAAGAAGCTCACCAACTTCATGGCCAATCGCGACTGCGACCGGTCCCTCGAAGAGCAGGCGACAGCGGCGGCTTCTCCAAGAACACCCAGGGGCCACTGCAACGAATGGAAGTACACCAAGAAGCTGCTCATCTTCAGAGGCAGAAGGAGACGCAATGCCAGGGCTTGCACGATGATGTACACGAGCGCAGGAGAACCTATGGGGGACGTCGTCAGGAAGAGCGAGGAGGCCACCGAACACTTCGGACCCAACGGGGCGGCCCAACTCGGAGATCGAGACGGCGTCACCAACGCCTACAACGACGCCAAAGACCTGGCCAACAAAAAAACACCATGCACAGACACATCGACAACTTTGCCAGCATCTACGAGCTCACGGATATTCTTTCGTCTGCACAGCCATGGCGTGCGCCATGGCCCGACTCGATCACGGACGACCCTGCTAGGCTGGCGCCGCAGGAAATGACTCGACACATGCGCCGCATCATCGCCAGAGCGGCGCCATGTTGTCAAGGCGGGCTTGCGCGCGAAGGTTCAAGGATGACTTACTTCTGGAAAGGCAAGGGCATAGGGGGGAAGCGCGACAATCAACGGTCTACCACGCTTGCCAACGCGGTCGTCAAGCACCATTGCAGGTGCATCAGGCAGTGCGTGAAAGACCGCATCCCCAACATCCTGTTCAGCACGCAGACGGGCTGGAGGCAGCGCTACAGCACGGTTTACAACCACATGACCTTGAGATTGCTATTCGAGGCAGCCGACAGGAAGGGGCGCGACCTGACGCTAATCATGATTGACCTCAAGGCGGCCTCCCGCAAGGTAGGCAACGGCTTGATCTACAAGCTCGCGCAGGGCCAGGGCGGGATCGTCGACGTCGTGGGCAGCATGCACCCCTGCAGCATTGCATACAGCCACCAGAGAGCTCATGCGCAACGGAAACATCATCGAGCGGCGCGTAGACAACCTGCATATCACGACGATGCTGGCAGACGCCCACAGAGGCACTTGGTTCTACATCCACGCGGAGGCGAGCTTTGCGAGGCCACGACTGGGAACAAGACCAGGAGTTGCAACCGCCGGTTTCACCTTCAACGTGCTCGTGTCAGAGGTCACCAAAGACTGCCGCCATGCAGCCTGCCTCGATGAGGTCTACGTCGACATCCCGAGCAGCCTATCCATCATGCAGCAAGACGACGAGCCTAAGGCGGTCACCTCGACTTCGTCGACGACGTCAAGGCAGCTGCAACGACCGACGACGGCGACCAGCTCGACAGCATCATCCTTGCGATGTGGTCGCATCTGACAGGGGCCGCCCTTTCAAGGGGGCTGCCCATCAACGCGAACAAGTCCAGCTTCATGGTCTACGCCGATTCAAGAAGGGCAAGAGATGAACGCGACAATACATCGCCAGCAACGTCAGCTTCAACAGCCACGGGATGGAGTTGACCAACGCCCGTTGCACTTAACTGCCCGGAGCCATGTGCAACGACAGGAACGACATGGCCCAGGAAGCCACTAGCAGGATAACGTCTACCAGAGAAGCTACGGGGCCGATGCGATGAGTTCTGTTCCGACGGAAAGCTATCGCCAGCGTCGCCAAGACCCATTACCTCGAAGCCTTCGCTCTTCCCAAGATATTCTACAACAGCGGCGCGTAGACATTGACGAAGATTAACGACCGCAGCAAACTGGAGTCAGCTTGCTCGACGGCGGCAATACAAGCACTCGGGATATCGCGCCGCGACGTCGCGACGGAAGCCATCACGAACGCCGACATCATCGACATTGCGGAGTTACCGACTTTCCAGACGAGACTACGCCCGCAGCAGCGACGGCATTTTGGACGGCTCGTTGACGGATGCCCCGGAGAAGTGCAAGCGCTCATCGATGGCGTCATCTACAACGACGGCAAGTGGGCCCGGCAGATGACCTTGGACATCCAAAGCAACTCGCAATTCCTCGAGAACAACCACAAGGTGAATAACACACAGGACGTTCGAAGTTGGATCAATGCAGCACTCAGCGACCCGCGCGGCATGCAGCGCGCGATCGCACTTGCTCTCAAACGGGACTCAGCATGGCGCGCCGACGAGCACCAAAATACCAAGTGGAAAGCACAGGTATCTGAGACATGCGACGGATCGATGCTACCAGCCCCGCCGCGACCACACCCAGGCAACCACGAGGACAGCAAGTTCATGTGCTGCACACGTGGGGCGATCCTCGCCAACCGAGCAGCATCTACCGAGCGCGTCTACCGCCGCCACAAGCCGGCTGCTGACATCAACGCAGTGGCCATCGGCAGCGTATGCCAGATATGCTTACGAGAGTTCCACACTGCCAACATATTCATTAAGCGCCTGAAGGCCTCCCGAAGGTGCGGCTCTTCCCGGGCCAATGCTTGCGCGAACCTCGCCGACGGCGAGATCGACGCCGACAAGAACGAGACCAAGCGGATTCGGAGGCTCAACGAGCACAACGGCTTGCCCGAGGACTACGCCGAACTACCAGTACAGCAGCTACAAGGACCTTCGATCGGACCCATCATCTACGACGAGCTTGGCGTCAATGCTATAGCACCAGCTACGATACCCACCGACGCGGAGGAGACGAGCAGCGAGCACCCAGCGGTAGACGATGCGCACGCGCCCAACCGCCAGCTTGACACCAGAGCACAGGACCTCCGACCAAGCATCATCCTCGCGGTGTCCAACGCGACCGACAGCATCAACGAGGTCACAAACAGCATCCAGTAGGCGGCAGACGAGGTTGGCAAACGTACGGAAGTTCTCCAGGTCAATTATAGCACCGCTTCTCAAGAACAAGTCGAGCTGGCGCGGCGACGCACCAGACGCGGAGAGGCATCCCTATGCATTATCGACTACCACAACGATCGCGACCATCTGCGACCTGCGGCATGCCAACGAGCACGCGACCATAACTATATCATCATGACCACCATTTTCTTGATGCACGCATGCGCAACAGCCAGCGTCACCTGCGCATGCACGCGCATCCCAGCCAGCATGCGTGACATTGCCGAGCACCGCTACATCGCCACCAGAGATTTCGCCAAGCTGCACGCCAACGAGGTTGTCATCCACGGCGGGAGCGACCACGAAGACCACGCCGACCTGCAGCACCGCATCCAGCAGACAGTACGACGACACGGCGACAACTTCGACATCGCCAGGCCCTGGCACTACCACGAACACATGGTGATGAACAGTCACGACGATCTCGCCACGGGCGGCACGGACAACAACGACCTCACACTGCTCGAACCGAGCAGAAGACGACAGAACACGGCCACTCGTTCGCCACATGTGAGGAAGGGCGGAGGAGGTGGCCATGACGCAGGCCCAAGCACGTCGACCTCTGCCAGGCCCTCGGCGACGGCTTCGCCATCACGAAGGCCCCCCTCGGCGGTGAGCGTGCCTACCCCTCAGCAGAAGGGCTGGGGTGGTGATGGCGGCCGCCGAGGGGGGAAGAGGAGACGGATTCCCTTTGACACGGGGGCCCGTCGGGCGCACGCCAGAGGCCCTCGGAGGCCTTCCTCGTCTCTCCCCCTGGCTTTCGCCGCTCGCTCGTCGGCCTGTGCGCTTCGATGCTCGGCCTGTGCGCGTTCGGTGCTCGTCGTCGGTGCGTGCGCGGCGCACGTCGGAACACGCAGTTCGTGGCGTCCGCGCGCGGCCGCGCGGGCGCCGCGGGGCTTCGCGGATAGACCGCGTGTGGCCAGCAGCGGCAGGAGGAGGAGGAGGATGAGGATGATGATGATGATGATGATGATGATGATGATGATGATGATGATGATGATGATGATGCTGATGATGCTGATGATGCTGATGATCATGATGAGGAGGAGGAGGAGGAGGAGGAAGAGGAGGAAGAGGAGGAGGAGGAGGAGGAGGAGAAGGAGGAGGCGGAGGAGGAGGAGGAGGAGGAGGAGGAATACGAAGAATAAGAAGAAGACTAATGATAATAATAATAATAATATTATTAACAATAATAATAATCATAATATTAAGAATATCACTAATAGTAATAATAACAACAACAATATCAATAATAATAAGAAGAAGGCGAATAATAATAATAGTAATAATACTAATACTAATACTAATACTAATGATACTACTAGTATTAATGGAAATAATGATAATAAAAATAATATTTATATTTATAATAATAATAAGGAGAAGAATCATAATACGAAGAATAAGAAAACGACAATTAAGAATATATTAATCATGATAAGAATAATAATACTAGTAAAAATAATCAGAAGCGGAAGCAGAAGCAAAAGCAGAAGCAGAAGCATAAGCAGAAGCAGAAACAGAAACAGAAGAAGAGGAGGAGGAGGAGGAGGAGGAGGAGGACCCCCCCCTCCAATGTATGGTAGTGGTGGTGGAAAACACGCCCATCAGCCTGTTACCCGAAGTTATGAACAAATCTTGGGGGGGGGCAGCCTGGGCCCTCCGAAATCAGGCCTGCCCTCGCCGAATTTCGGGTAACGAGCGGGTGCCTATTGGCACGTTCTGGCATGGGCACCCGCTTGTTACCTCACCAGCCTCGATCTTGTCCTCATCCCTAAGATTGACACGCCACAAGGCGATGACAATCTTGGGGATGCGCCCGCAAAACTTGAGGGAATCCCTGAGATTGGCGTCGTGATGAGGCGATGCCCAGCATAGGGATAGGGATATTTCCAGGCTGGTAGTTACCCCACACTCGGGCAGAAAAGCGGGGTCAACAAACGGGTGCATAGTTCGAGGGATGACATGGGTACCCGCTCGTTCCCCGAAATTCGTACAACGAGCGGGTGTCAATTCCAAGGGGTGACGTGGGCAACCGCTTGTTATTTGAAACGCTGGGAGCATTGAAAAAGTTCAGGCTGCCCCTCGAGTTTTCCCGAATTTCGGATAGCAAGCGGGTGCCCATTCAGGGGTGAAATGGGCACCCGCCTATAACCCGAACTTCGGGAAAACTCGGGAGGGCAGCCTGGGCTCCCCAAAATTCGGGCATGAAGCGGGTACTCATTTCGGGGGGTGAAATGGGCACCCGACACCCTGAAATGAGCACTCGCTTGTTGCCTGACATTGCAGAAAATTCGGGGGGGGGGGCAAGGCTGGCCCTTCTCGAAGTTAGGGTAACAAGCGAATGCCCACTCCAGGGGGAACTGGGCACCCGCTGGTGATCCGAAGTTTTTGGGAACTTCGGGGTGGGGCAGCTTGGGCTGCCCGAATTTCGGGCAACAAGCCGCTGCTCCTCTCAGGGGATGACATGGCGCTTGTTACCCGAGATCCAGGAGAATTCGGGGGGAGCCGGCCCGGCCCTCCCCGAATTGTTGCCCCAACATTCGGGGAGCCCGGGCTGCTCCCCCGAACCCGAATGTCGGGTGACAAGCGGGTACTCATCCCACCCCCGGAAATTTGCATCCGCTTGTTTCCCGCAATTTCGGGAATTTCGGGACGCCCAGGCCGCTCCCCTAAATTTTTCAGAATGTTGGGTAACAAGCGGATGCCCACTTCACCTTCTGAAGTGGGCACCCGCTCGTTACCGTGAATTCTGCGGGGGGACAGCCTGGGCTCCTCGAAAATTCGGGTAGCAAGCGGGTGCCCACTTCAGAGGGTGACATGGGCACCCGCTTGTTACCCGAAAGTTTGGACAATTACGGAGGGCAGCCCTGCCATCCCCGAATGTCGGGTAACATGCGGGTGCCCATTTCGCCCCTTGAAATGGTCGGTCACCCGCTTGTTGCCCGAAATCCGAGAACATTCGGGGGGGGGTGGGTGGCAGCCTGGGACCCCCGCAAGTTCGGGTATCGAGCGGGTGCCCATGTCAGGGGGTGAAATGGGCACCCGCCTGTTGCCTGGAATTCTGGAAAGCTCAAGGGTGCAGCCCTGCCCTCCCCGAAATTCGGGTTCGGGAGGGCAGCCTGGGCTTCTCGAAATTTGGGTAACAAGCGGGCTTGTTACCCGACATTCTGGAACAAAAATGCGGGGGGGCAGTTTGGGCTCCCGGAAATCTTGGAAACAAGCAGGTGCCTATGTCACCCCCTGAAATGGGCACCCGCCCGTTGCCCAGAGTTCGGGTTGGGGGGGGGCAGCCCAGGCTTCCCGAAATTCGGGTACCACGCGTGAGCTCATTCCACCCCCCGACATGGGCACTTGCTCTTTACCAGAAATTTGAAACATTTCGGGGGGGGCAGCCTGGGCTCTCCGAAATTCAGGTACCAAGCGGGTGCCCACTCCAGGGGGTGAAGTTGGCACCCGCCTGTTGCCCGAAATTCGGGTTCGGGGTGCAGCCTGGGCTCCCCGAACATTCGGGTAACGGGCGGGTGCCCATTTCAGGTGGTGAAACGGGCACCCGCCCGTTACCCGAGACTCGGGAGCGGCAGGGCTGCGCTCCGCAATTTGCCAGCATTCCGGGCGACGGGCGGGTGCCCATGTCACCCCCTGACAGGGGCACCCGCCGGGTGCCCGAATCTCGGGCGAGGGCGGCCTGGGCTCCCCGGAGTGCCGGTAGCAAGCGGGTGGCCATTTCAGGGGGTGAAGTGGGCACCCGCTTGTGACCAGCAGTTCTGAAGAAGTCGGGGGGCAGCCTGGGTTTCCCGAGTTTCCAGGGGGTGAGATGGGCACCCGCTTGTTACCCGAAGCTCGTGGAAATGCAGGGGGGGTCGGGGGGGGCAGCCTTGGCTCCTCGAGATTCAGAATTTCTGGTAACAAGTGGGTGCCCAGTTCAGAAACGGGCGCCCGCTTGTTACCCGATCTTCCTGGACATTCGGGAGGTGGGCAGCCTGGGCTTCTCCGAGTTTTCAAGTGGCGTCCCGGGCTTTTCGAAACTCATAATTTCTGGTAACAAGCGGGTGCCCACTTCAGGGGATGAATTGGGAATCCGCTTGTTGCCCGAAATTCGGACACATTCGCGGGGGGGGGGGGCAGAAAGGGCCTCCCGAGTTTCGGGTAACAAGCGGGTGCCCATCTCAGTGCGTGACATGGGCACCGGCTTGTTGCAAGAACTTTGTGGACATCTTTGGGGGCAGTTTGGGCTCATCGAGGCTGTGAATTTTGGGTAACGCGTGGGTGCCCATTTCAGGGTGTGGAGTGGGCGCCTGCTTGTCCCCCGGAATTCTGATGATTTCGGGTCATAAATTCGGGGGAGGCAGCCTGGGCCTCCAGAGTTTCGGGTAACGAGCGGGTGCCCATTTCATCCGAGGCCCGAAACCATCTTTTCACTAATTTTGGGCCCCAGGGCCCACTGAGGCCCCAGGGGCCTCAGATTAGTGAAGTGATGTTTTTTCCTACGTCAGGACCCCGAAATTCATCACTTCACTAAGCCGAACCGAGGACGAAAGTCAGGGGCCGAATTGCTGCTGTGATGCAACATCGGTCTCGTATTTCAGCAGGGGTTGCTCTAAATTAGTTGAAATTCGGAGGGGCAGTCGGGGCTCCGCGAAGCTCAAAATTTCGGGTAACAGGCGGGTGCCCCTTCCAGGGGTGACATGGGCACCCGCTCGTTGCCCGGAATTCTCACACTGTTTGTGATCAGCCCGGGCTCCTCGAAATTCAGAATTTCAGGCAACGAGCGGGTGCCCATTTCAGGGGGTGAAGTGGGCACCCGCTTGCACCAGAAATTATGAAAAATTCGGGGGGCAGCCTGGGCCTCTCGAGTTTCGGGTAACAATCGGGTGCCCGTTTCAGGGGGTGAAATGGGCACCCGCTTGTTACCCTTGCGGCCCGCTTGCGGCCCCTCCAGAGGTCCCGAGGGGGGGCGCACCAGCTTGTTACCCATCATTCGTTACCTTGGATGTCAGAATTCTGGGAAGCAGGCGGGTGCTACCTGCCCTCTTCGGGGCCTCTTGGGGTCTCCTGGGGGCCTCTTGGAGCGGAAGGCTAGGATCCTCGGTTCGTGTTCCCTCTCTTGGGCCCCTGTTGGGGCCGTCTTGGGGTCTGGGCCGTCTTGGGCGCCTCCTGGGCCGTCTTGGGGCGCTCTTGGGCTGTCTTGGGGCCCTCTTGGGGGCTTCTTGGGCCGTTTTGGGGTGGTCTTGGGGGCCTCTCGGACAGCTTTGGAGCGTCGGAAAGCTGAAAAGGCGAGAACGCCAAATTCTTTTGAAACACCTAAGGGAAGTCATGGCCGTTTGGGAGGTTTCTTGGCCCATTTTGGGGCCATCTTGGGAGTCTTGGAGCGATCTTTCGGCGACTCGGGGCCCCCTTTGGCCGTTTGGGGGGCCTCGTTGGGCCCTCTGTGTCCCGTCGTCGGGCCCTCTGTGGCCCGAACAATTCATGCGAGAGCACTTCCGAGCGCCCATGGGCACGCGGCAAGCTGCAGGGGATTCCGGAGTTCGGGGTCCGTGGCCATTGAAGATTCCTCAGGACTCAGGAATGGGGCTCCAGGGATTTGGCAAAGGAGTTGAGGATACGCCCACTCGGTGCCCAGAGGCACGGTGGCGGATAGATGACACGTCAGTGTTTGAGTTAGTTTTTGAACCTGACGAGCCTGTTGAGGCATTCCATCTTCCGCCTGCGCAGATCCTCTCCATGGGCTCAGCAGCACAACCGTCCAGTGAAGTGGCTCGCGCATCCCAGTCGCTGCCGCGCGCTGGCCCTCCCCGCCGCGCGGGCATGAATCGACGAGGCCGCGGAAACCGGGCGGTCGAAGAATCACCCAGCATCCCGGACACGTATGATCCTAGGGATCCCATCAGTATCCCGGTTAATATCCAAGCAAGCCTCCCTTAGGTTTCCAGTGGCACAGGCGTCTCGCGCCGAGAGCCCAAAGCCGCTGTTCCCAAGATTTTCTAGATTTCCCCGGTGCTGAGAGCACGACTCCGTCTGTGCCACGGCTGGGAGAAATTATGCATGATTCAGGTGGTGCACGCTGAGATGCACAGTTGCTAGTGCCACGGTGGCCACCGTGCTAGATAGACGAAGTGTTACGCGGAATTCTTCGGGGAGCAGATCGAGTAAGTCATGATTTTTCCCAGTGCTGGGTTTGGATCTTCTTGGTCTAATTAAGCAGGTGCACGCTGATATGCACAGATGCTAGTGCCACGGCGGCCACCTTACTAGATATACGAAATGTTCAGCCGACCTCTTTTTGGGAAAAGGGTCGAGCATAGCTAGATTCTTCCCAGTGCTGAGAGCACGGCTCCGTCTGTGCCACGGCTGGGGCGATCATTACATAGTTCAGGTGGTGCGCGCTGATGTTCACCACCCACCAAAACACCCCAGCCCAACCCGAAGGCCCGACTTTTCCCTCCGTTCCCAGTGGGTGGGGGGGGGGGCGCTGGGGAACATTGTGAAAACACATGTGGAACCCGTAGCCCCCCCCCAACCCAAAATCTGGGTCTTCGGGTAAGGCTGGGGTGGTCTGGTGGGTCGTCAGAAGTGCCGTTGCCGTGGCCGCTGCGGCCGCCGCGGTGGAGGGGCGATGATCAGAGCTGAGGAGGGGCCCGGCGCCCTGCTCCGCAGACCGCTTTTGGGGAAAAAAGGCGTCCTCCTCCTCCTCCTCCTCCTCCTCCTCCTCCTTCTCCTCCTCCTCCTCTGGCGGACGAAGGGCGACCCAGAGATGCGGCGCTCCAGGCTGTTTGGGCTCCGAGCCGGGACGGGAGCTGATGGGCCTGTTTTCCGCCATTGCCACCACATCGGGTGTTGCTAGAAGTGCCCCTGGCCTAAGGTACCCCTAGGATTCGCGGGGTGGCCCAGGCGGCCTCCAGGGCACCGCTCGCGAGGCCCAGAGGGCCCCAGGGGCTCCAAAATGGAGGGAAAAGCTGGGGGCACCTTGAGACAGGGGCACGTCTAGCAACACCCGACCATAAGTTGGAGGGGGAAGGAGGTGGAGGAGGAGGAGGAGGAAGAGGAGGAGGAGGAGGGGACGAAGACCCCCTCCCCCTCCTGCTCATGGCGGTGGCGGTGGAAAACAAGCCCACCAGTAGCGGTCGGTTGGCTCTTGGAGGGGAGGGAGGGGAGGGAGGGGAGGGAGGGGAGGGAGGGGAGGAGGAGGGGAGGGGAGGGAGGGGAGGGAGGGGAGGGAGGGGAGGGAGGGGAGGGAGGGGAGGGAGGGGAGGGAGGGGAGGGACCCAGAGCGGGCGTTTCTTTGGCCGTGTTCGGCCTCCGGGGGGGCCCTCGCTGGGCCCTGGGGCCGTCCAACAGCGGCTCACGGCGAACATCCGGCCCTGGGGAAGTGCGGCCCAGACCTCTGGGGTCGCAGGCGATGTTTCTCCCCCAATCCCCGAGTTTCGCCCAAAAAGTTTGGCCGCTCAGAAAAATTGAAAAACCCTGGGATACACCCCAAGGGGGCTATTCGGACGCACCCCTATCGAGGATGGGCACCCCCCATCGTATATCCCAGGGTTGGGCCCCAAATTTCTGGTCCATTCGGAAACCCCACGAAGCCTGGGATAGGGGTCGACGTATCCCTTGTTATGGGGCCCACGCATCGAACAAATGGGAGCAGCTTGATGTCTGGCGAAGCGGACGCTGCGAGCGGCGAACATCTGTATTTCCACGCCCTCGCGGCGCGATGCCCCTGGATACGCGGTCGCACGGGTGCGTTCCCTGTGGGGCATCCGCGAAACCACGCTCCGTCTCCGCGGGGCCACAACCCAGGGGCCCAGCGTGCGAAACCGTGAATCTGAATGTCAGTTTTTGATTCTCTTTAGCGAGCCTCTTGCGATGGGGCAGGTTCTCTCTCGCATGTCAACGGCTTGTGATCTGGCTCCCGTCGTAATTGAGAGCTTGTGATCAAGGCTGATCAGAAAAAAGAGAGAGCGAGAGGGAGAGGGAGACAGACAGACAGACTGCCATAGCAAGACACTTGGGTGATAGAGCTGTTGCTCTGGCATTGCACGTTGAACAGGTTGATTGTGGGCGTGCGGATGTGCTGTGCCACACCTTAAAGTCTGTTGTGCTATGTTGTGTATTGCTTTTCCGTGCTGTGTTTTGTGGCGGTGTTGCGTGTAACGCATGTGGTGGTGCCGTGCAGAGTGAAACGCGATGGAGTGTAGTTGAAATGGCATGTGTGCTGTGTGATCGGGTGCAGGGTGATGTGCACGTGGTATGGTGTGATGTGGTGATTCTCAGGTTGCGCTGTCGCGCATATCCACCACCGCGCTTGGGTGTGTGTGGTGGCTGGGGAGGAGGAAGAGGAGGCGGAGGAGGAGTAGGAGGAGGAGGAGGAGGAGGAGGAGGAGGAGGAGGAGGAGGAGGAGGAGGAGGAGGAGGAGGAGGTAGGAGGAGGAGGAGGAGGAGGAGGAAGGAGGAGGAGGAGGAGGAGGAGGAGGAGGAGGAGGAGGAGGAGGAGGGGGACGGGGATGCTGGGATGCTGTGATGCTGGGTGTTGGTGGGGTCTGGGGCTTGAAGGGTCTGCGCGCGTATGTGCGCGAATGATGGCAGGGGGCGGGATGGGCACCTGCGCCCCCGATGCAGACGTCGTTCTTGGCTGCCTATCTTTAAGTCGGGCGTGTGCCTTTACAGGGGAAATATTCAACAATAGTCCAAACATAGTCTGGGGACGATTTTTTGACTATTTTTGAGCATTAGGTCGGGCATATCCCCCTGTAGGGGGACATGCCCGACCTAATGCTACCCGTGGAAGTTTGAGCCACAAGAAACGCGCATGTGGGCTTGTACTCGCGATAGTAAGCCAACGTATTCGCATTTCGAAATGTTGTCATTCAGTTGACTCTGTGGCGGGACAGTTGTATGCTAACATCGGGATGGCTCGCAAAGTCAAATAAGCCAACGCGCGTGTATCCTAGCGGGGCCTGGAACTGCCATAAACTAATTCTAGACGCTTCGGGTCTCCACCAGCCTATTCAGAACCGAACCGCAGGGGAGTAGCCTTGACCAGTGAGGTGCATGATCATGCAGTGGTGCGAGCAGAAGGGGGGCGACCGCGGTCGTATCATTTTCATGGCTCCGCCCTTCGTGCGGAAGCTGGAAGGTGGTGCATGGTCGAGACTTTCCATGGTTCTGAGCTTCTCGTCTTTTTCTTTCGATGTGCTTTCGAAACTTATAAGTTGGCCCTAGAGAAGCCCAGAAGGTCCCAAGACGGCCCAGCAGGATTTCAAGAGCGCCCCAAGAGCATCCTAAACAGAAGGGCGTGGCCACGAAGCAGTGTTTCGGGATCCTACTGGGCGACGCTGGCGCCGACCCCTTTCTTGCTTCAATAGGCCTTCGCCATTCCGCCGGCCTCCATAAGAGGAGATGCGCGGCTTCTGATTGTGTGTGTTTCGATCCGCCTCCCTCCATTCTGTCCGCCGTTCCTTCGTGTCCAGTCCGCTTCCGGAGCCTCCCTCCCGTTGCTCGACCCGCGTCTGCTTTCTCCTGCGCCCGGAGATGGCACTTAGCTCTTCCAGTCCCGCTGCCTGCGCGCCTGCGCGCAGTTGTGCCGAGCCGTCCTCCTCCTGCTCCTCCAGCGCTGGTGGCGCCAATAGCGCCCGGCGCCTGTGATCCAGGCCCCCCAAATCGGCGTCGAGCAGTCAACTCAAGAGGCATACGCCGTTCCAATTGGGTGTGTGTACTCCGGATTCCACAATAAAGTGGTGGGGGTCACATTTGGAGGGGGGTCTGATTTGAGCTGTCTTGAGGGTTCGGGGGGGGTCGTGGATGGTCTGGGGGGGTCTAAAACTTCTCGTCTGAGAGGGTTGTGACCCCCTCCCTTTTATTACGAAATCTGGAGTATGTGTGTGTGTGTGTGTGCTGGTTGCCACTTCCCGTCGAGCTGCCTGCGGTGAGCTGTTGCTGATCCGCCCTCTCCGCTCCGCAGCCGCTGAGCGCGGTCCCCAGCGGCGCCTCCGCACCGCCGCGCGGAGTGGCCGGCCCTTCCCGGAGGGGGGGGGGCGGGGGGAGGAGGGGATGGCCACCCACGCTCGTCCAGATCCTCCCTCCTCCTCCTCCTCCTCCTCCTCCTCCTCCTCCTCCTCCTCCCTCCCTCCTCCTCTCTCCTCCCTCCCTCCTTGCTCCTCCCTCCTCCCTCCTCCCTCCCTACTCCCTCCTCCTCCTCCCTCCTCTCTCCCTCCTCCTCCTCCTCCTCCTCCTCCCTCCTCCCTCCTCCCTCCTCCTCCTCCCTCCTCCTCCTCCTCCCCCTCCCTCCTCCTCCTCCTCCTCCTCCTCCTCTCCTCCTCCTCCTCCTCCTCCCTCCTCCTCCCCCTCCTCCCTCCTCCTCCTCCTCCTCCTCCTCCTCCTCCCTCCTCCTCCTCCTCCTCCTCCTCCTCCTCCTCCTCCTCCTCCTCCTCCTCCTCCTCTTTGTGGGCCCCTCGTGGAGGCTAGAGGGCAGCCTCTTGGAGCTTGTCCATGGCTCCCGAGTTTTTTTTTTGGGGGGGGGACCCTCTTTGGGGGGGGTCTGTTGAGGGCCTCTCGGGGGCATGCTGGTGGTGGCGGGGGCCACCCTGTGGGGGAGGGCCCCTGGGGTCCCTGCGGCTCCCTCTCGGGCCTCCCTTGCGGCCCTCTTGAACTTTGGTTTGACTGTCTTGGAGGCCTCTTGGGCCGTCTCGGGGCCCTTTGGCTGCCAAGCTCTGCTTCCTCTCTTTTCCCTCCACTCCCACCTCTTCCTCTCTCTGGTGGGAGCAGCAGCAGGAGGAGGACAAGGAGGAGGAGGGGAGGGCGGCTAAGCCCCCCGTGATCTTCTACCCGTCGCCCTGGCAGGTCATGGCCGAGCTGAGCGAGAAGAAGAGGCAGTTGAAGGAGGTTCAGGACGGGCCCTTCCCCCTCGTCGTCGTCGTCGTCGTCGTCGTCGTCGTCGTCGTCGTCCTCTTCCATCTCCTCTTCCTCCACCTCCTCCCGCCTCTTTATCCTTGTTGTCGTCGTCCTCGTCCTCTTCCCTTTCTTTTTATTGCACTTTCCCTTCCTCGTCCTCCTTCTGTTCGTCGTCGTTGTCCTCCTTCTTCTCGTCGTCATATTGATCCTCGTCCTCACCTCCTCTTCATCCTTGTCCTCGTCGTCGTCTTCATCGTCGTCCACGTCCTCCTCCTCATCCTCCTTCCTCATCCTACTTCTCCTCACCGTCGTCATCCTCGTCCTCCCCTCAGCGTCAAACTTTCTTCCTCGCTTGCGTTCCAAGCAATGCCAAGGCATACCAACCACCAGCTTTCCTTCATCCGCTGTGGTGGGCAGTTGGGGGGATCAAGAGAGCGGGTACTTTCTCTCTCTCTCTCTCTCTCGGGAGGAGTCCAGATGTCTCCTTCTGCCCCGGAGACATCCAGAGACATCCGGGGGCCTCCGCCCCAGTATCGAGCCTCGATTCTCTCTCGGTCCAGGCAGAAGCGGCCCCACACGGCCAACGACCTCCCACCTCGACCCAGCACTGGCAACAACAAGAAACAGGCGGCGCTCGGTGCTCGACCCAGGACGGTGGAGCGAGGGGCGGACGGGCCGAGGTTGCTCCGGATTGCAAAGTAAAGTGGGGGGGGGGTCACCTTTGGGGGGGGGGTCTGATTTGAGCTGTCTTGGAGGGTTTGGGGGGGTCTGGGCGAGGGGCCGCCCTTTGAGGGATGGTCTGGAGGGGTCCCAAACTTCTCGTCTGGGAGGGTTGCGCCCCCCTCCCTTTTGTTACGAAGTCTGGAGTGCTTGCGACATCCCCGATCTTCGGGGCGCCCGCGCTGCAACACGGGGTGGCCGATCCGCCCAGCGCGCCTCTCCCCGCCTCCGGCCAGGCTCATGTCGGGCCTGTCCCTCTACAGGAGGGATGCTCAGGAGGAGTACTCCAGATTTCGTAATAAAAGGGAGGGGGTCTGGACCCTCCAAGACAAGCCATTTCAGACCTCCCCCGTGGGAGAACCCTCCAAAACACCGTCCCCAGACCCCCCAGGCCCTCCAAGATAGCCTGGAAGAGACCCCCCCCCCGAAATGAGACCCCCCTCCCTTTACTACGAAATCTGGAGTAACAAAAACCGTCTGGGGACGATGTTTTGAATATTTCTCACTGTCATTGAACATCTTTTGAGCATGTTGTATGTTCCCTCCAACATCCGCCTGCAGGGGGACATGCCCGACCTAAGAAGCTTAGGCTACAGTTTGGCCGAGGAGAGGCATTTGTTTTCGGGCCCGTCCTTAGGTCTAGGTCGGGGAACCTCGTGGCCGGGGCTTGCCCGGGCAAGAGAAGCCCCTTCGTTCCTTATATCCAGGTTCCCTTTGGTAGCACGATGACTGTACCCTGAAGTCGGGAGTGTCGTCTACAGGAGGAAAATACAAACATAGTCGAACAATAGTGAGATGATTAGTTTAAAGCCATTTTCGATTATTTGGAGTACGTCTTGACTATTTTCTATTTTCTTGAAAATCTGCCTGTGGGAGGACATGCCCGACCTAACTGTACCCACTGGCTGCCTTCATCAGCGAGTCGGAGGCCCAGGTGCGGGGGGGTCACAGAGCGCGTGCTGCGCCGAGCGCGCGCAGACACGAGGACGGCCCTGAGGCAGGGCTGGCCTACCTCACCCCCCAGTCTCGCTGTCGTCAGTGGCATCGTTTCCTTAGCGTGCGAAGAACGGTATAGGATGAACTTTTCCGTCACCGGGGGCGCTGCCCCAGGGCGGCTGGAACGTTTATATTTTGACGTGCCACCGTGAGGGTATAAATTTTCCAGCCGCCCTCTTGACAGGCGCCCCCGACAGCGGACACAATATGTTATACCGTTCTTCGCCTGTTAATTTCTCATATGAGCGACGGAGGAAAACGTGTTCGTGTTCACCGGCATTGGCGCGTAAGCTGCCCGCGTGAGCTCGCGCGTAAGCGCCCTGGTTTCCAATGTGGCGCTCCGCGTGCCATCTCGAGTAAGGCCCGTTCAGGTCCGTTTCTTTTCGTCGCTCACGCAGTGGCCGTTAGCCGCCCCCCCCCCGGCCCTGGGTCCCACACCTCCCCGCCACATCTCGGGAACGCTCCCGGTACCGCTCCCCCAGCCATTCCGGGGAGCCTCCACAGCGCCCCAGGAGGGCCCAAGACGCCTCCCAGGAGCCCCCAGAATGCGAAAGAATGGCCCAAGACGCTCCGAAGCAGCCCAAGTCAGCCTTCCGACGGCTCTCGAGGCTCCCAGGTGGCCTCCAGGAGCCCCCAAGAGAGGACCGAGAGGCGTCCCGGGACGGCCCGAAGAGGCCAGCATCTCCGATTGATTGTTTTTTACATGTTTTTGGCACTTCGCGTTTTCGAGCTTCCAACGGTCCAAGAGCGCCGAAGAGGCTCCCAAGACCGCCCCAAGACCACCCAAGAGATCCTCAGGACGGCCCCAAGACGGGCCAAGAAGGCTCCAAGACTGCCGAAGAGGCGCCCAGGACAGCCCCAGACCACCCCAGAACAGGCCCAAGATGGGCCCAAGAGCGGGAGCAGGAGGCTCCAGAGACCTCCGAGAGGCCTCTGGGACCCCCAGAGGCCCCCAACACACCTCCGATCCCTGAGAGACCCCAAAAAGACTCCGACGAGGCTCCAAGAACAGCCCATGAGAGCTGCGAGAGCCGTCCAGGAAGAGCCCAAAGAGGGTAGAATCGCTGATTTCTAATGGTTTCTCTAATGTTTTCCGCCTTCTCACGTTCTCCCTGTGTGGGACTCCTACTCGGACATCCCACACATCCCCTCACATCTGGCCCGTACCGCGCCTCTCGGCTTCCCGGGGGACCCCCAAGACGCCCAAGCACAGCCCAAGACGACCCCAAGGAGCCCCCAGACCAGAAAGAACGGCCCAACACGCTCCCGCGCAGCCCCAGACACCCTTCCGACGGCTCTCCAGGCCTCCAGGAGGCCTCCAGAACCCCCAGGGTGTCCGGAAGATCCCACACCCCTGAGGGGCCTGGCTAACAAAACCCGCGAGGCACAATCAAAAAACAGCGCCGAACAGCGCCGAGGAATTAGATAAACATGGAAACCCAACATTTTTTTTGTTTTTTTTTGTTTTGTTTTTCTCCAAGTTTGGCCCCCGGTCTACTCTTGCACAACAGACCACAATTCAGACCCCCCTCACCTCCCAAAAAAGAACCCAGGAAGCATTTGAGGGCCCCAAATCGTTGAACACCTAAAGGAAATTAATGTTTTCTACGTTTCCGCACTTCCTCTTCTTTACGATTCCGAGGCTTGCGCAGGGCCTCCAAGGGAGTCCCTGGACGCAAGAAGCGACCAACATGTGATTCCATGAGTCAGCCTATCAAGCCAAGCTGGAACTTGAGCGCGCGCGAAGCGCGCGAGAGATCGTTCTAGTACATACGTATATAGTTATATAACATCGATGTCTTTGTATAAAACTACAGATATTATCATTGCAACAACTTCCGCGAGCGATCACGATGCGCCCCGCGAGCACCACCTGTGCGCAGAGCGACCAGTAACAGCAAACACGGCAGGTGTGCGCGGCGACGGCGCGCCGGCGACGCCGGCGAAGGCGCTCAGGGTGCAATTCTGCGACGCGGAAGCACCGAGGGACACGGTGATGCCACCGGCCCCAGCGGAACTCAACCCTGAACGTCCCGGGCCGCGATCGGTTCAAGGTTGAACGATCGACGCGGTGTCAAAAGCCTGTGCGCGCGCTGACACCGCGCGCACCTACCGCCAAGTCGGGCATGTCCCTCCACAGGAGGAATATTCAAACATAGTGAAGAAATCGTCTGGGGACGTTTTGTGAGTATCTTGTGTGGTGTTCAAAACTATTTCTACAGTCGGGGCCCTGAAGAAGGAACCCTTTTCGTTGGGGAGGGGCTCCGCGTTCCTTACGTGTTTCACAGCTTGCCTCAGGCTTTCCTCATGTTTTCGACCGGAAATCGAAGGTTAACTTGTGGAAACAAGGGGCCTCGTTCCTTATTCAGGGTTCCTTAGGTCAACGCCCCGACTGTATGTTTCGTCCAACATGCGCCCTGTAGGGGGACCTGCCCGACCTGGATGTACCTGCCGTGCGCACGCGCGGCCGGAGGGGAGCGGGCGGTGGCGCCGCGGCCGCGGGAGCGCCTTCCCCCCCCCCCCCCTCCCCCCCCGCGCCCCCATCGGCGGCGCGGTTGGCGAGGACAACGTCGAGAGCCTCCGGAGCGGCCTGAGGGATGCCAAGAAGAAGAAGGAGCTCGCCGCCCACCAAGCCACTCATGAGGGGAAGAAACACGCAGACACAATTCATCCTCGATTCCCCAGAAGATATGGGAAAATATGGGAAGTGGGGGGAAGACGAAAACATAGAAAACATGGGAAAATATGGGGAACCTTTTCATTTGTGTGTATTTATTTGTGTGTCCCAGGGCCCCTTCAACCAAGCCTCCCCGACCCAACGCGAAGGCCCCCGATCTGCCCTCCATTTCCAGTGGTGGGGGGGGGGTCGGGGAACCTGGGAAGAACACGCACACGAGGCCCGTGCCCACCCCCCAGCCCGAAAGTCGGGCGGGATTCGGGTCTTCGGGCTTGGTATGGGGTGGTCTGTGAGGCAGCGCGGCCCCGCACAGCCCGCGGGAGGAGGAACACCGGGGCGGACGGAGGGCGGCAGCTGCGTCGAGGGCACGAGGCGGGGGGAGGGAGGGGGGCATGATACAGTCCGCCTGCCTCCAGGGTGCCCCGGGTTTCTGGGGCTTCGATGGCTTTGGCTCTGGGAAGCGTGACGTTCTCACCCCCAAAACTCGAGGGACGCTCTGGGGTCTCAGGGGTGGGTTTCTTGTGGAAGGTCTCTTGTGGTCGAGCCCCTACTGTAAGGAGGTGGAGGGGAGTGAGGACGAGGAAGGGCAGGACCAGCCTCCTCCGCCTCCGCCTCCTGCCGGGTGGTGTCCCGCCCTGCCTGCTGCGGCACGAGGCCGCCCAGTGGCAGTGGGGAGGCCAGGAGTCGAGATTCATCAGGAGGGAAAAAAACACACAGACACAATTAATCGTCGATTCCCCAGAAAATATGGGAAAATATGGGAATTGGGCGGGAAGACAAAAACCCAGAAAATATGGGAAAATATGGGGAGCCATTTTATTTGTGTGTATTTATTTGTGTGTCCCAGGGCCCCTTCGATTCAGTCTTCCTCCCATCGAGGTCTGCCTCAGGGGCCACCACCTCAGGGCTCGAGCTAAAAGCGGCGTTCTGGCGACTTCGTGGACCGCTGTCGCTCTGCTCTCGTTCGCAAAGGCAGAACGAGGACAGAACGAAGGAACACGGGAGCAAAACGAGAACGGAGAGGGGCTCCTTGCCTGTGGTCGAAGGAGGCAGCTGGGCGCGTCGTGCCCAGTCGCCGCACCAGGGTGCCTCGGGGGGGGTCCCAGGGCTTGCCTTGGTCGGGCATGTCCCCCTACAGGCGGATTTGGGGCAACAAATTAGAAATATCCTAAAACTACCCCAGAATTGTCAAAAAATGATAGAACAATCGTCCCCTGACTATTTTTCTACTATTCCTGAAAATTTCTTCTGTAGAGGGACAGGCCCGACTAAAGGCTTGCCTCCTTGCACCGGGCGTTCCCAGGGGGTCCCTGGTCTCGTCTCTTTGCAGTGGTATTCAGAAGAGATGTCATGCAGTGTAACGTGATGTCGAGCAGTGCCAGGCACTGCCACGCAGTGCCACTCAACGCCGACCAACGCCACGCAGTGCCGAGCAGTACCAGGCAATGCCAAACAATTCAAGAGCATGCCAAGTCACAGGAATTACTGTCAAGCGATGCCAAGCAATGCCACACGATGCCAAGCAATGAAACGCCATGCCAAGCAGTGCCAAACGATGCCAAGCAATGAACGCAATGCCACGCAACGCCAAGCAAGCAACCCATTGCCAAGCAGCGTAACGCAATGGTAACCAGCGCCAATCACCGCGAAGCAATGCCGATGAAGTCAAGTACCGCCAGGGTCCAGGCAATGCAATTCAATGCCAATCAATGTAAAGCAACACCAATCAAAGCAATGCCAGCCAATCCCCGGCAATGCAAAACAATGCAAAGTAACGCCATTCGGTGACACACAATGCCAAGGACTGCCAATCAGTACCAAACAACGTCAAGCGCTGCACATTACTTCAAAACAATGCACAGCAATGTATAGCAATGTAGAGCTTTGCAATGCCAAGCAATGCCAAGCCATGCCACGAAATGCCAAGCAAACCCGCTCAGGAAGCGTTCCCCTCATCACGAAAGGATCGGTTCGATTCGGTTCGGTCCGGCTCTGCAGCCGGTTCGGTTTTGTAGCCGGTTCGGTTTTGACGTCAGTTCGGTTTACCCCCCCTGGTCCAGACCGGGGGGGGGGTCCGGACCAGGGGGGGGTCCAGACCGGGGGGGGGTTCGGACTGGGGGGGGGTCCAGACGGGGGGGGTGTGTGTGGATTGGCGGGGGTCCGGATTGGCGGGGGTCCGGACTGGGGGGGGGGTCCGGACTGGGGGGGATCCGTTACTTGATTTGTGCATATGGTGTATTTGTGCCCATCTTTACCCCCACAGCAAATTCCAGCCGTACCGGGAGAGCGTTGATAACATGTCAGCTTTGTGCGATGGGCTACCAGAGGAAGGTCATGTATTGTTAGGTGCTAACGTTCAGGATAGAGTGGTTGTCATGGAAGATGGCCAACGCGCTTACGGAGATCTTGTTGGACCCTATGCTGAGTTACACGCAGGCTTCAAGGGCCCGATTGTCCCTAACTTTCCGCTT
This sequence comes from Prorocentrum cordatum, assembly GCA_963575745.1. Classification (NCBI taxonomy): domain Eukaryota; class Dinophyceae; order Prorocentrales; family Prorocentraceae; genus Prorocentrum; species Prorocentrum cordatum. The sequence continues at coordinate 66,048 of CAUYUJ010002333.1, forward strand.
GAGCACGACATGGTGGCGGTGAACACGTACAATCAGGCAAACCGGACCGACGCGTACACTTGTCACTATCATTTGAAATCTGAGCCTCGGCAAATAGATTTTGTCTTCGTGCCCAGGCAGGTCGCAGGCCGGAGCAGGTGCCACCCTACAGAGATTGATGCAACCACGACGGATCATCGGAGCCTCGTCCGGGGTATTGGGGCGGCTGCGGATCCCTGGCGGCGACAGCAGTGAGGAGGCCGGCCTCCCCCAGAACTAGTAGGATGGAAATTTGAATATTTCGGGCTCGCATCCCAGGAGTCTCGACGATGGAGCCGTAGACCGCCAAGGAGTTCGAGGAGTGCCGTGCGCGTCTTCACCGACGGGCACTGCCAGTTAAAACGGACAAGGGCATTTTTCGCATCTTGGGGTTTCACTGCGAAAGGGCTTGGGGACACGAGTGGGATAGGTGAGCCATTGTTGTCTGCATGTGGTCTCGTCGTCACCGACGCTGAGGGGACTATTTTGTGGGAGCCAGGCATTATTCCAGCAATACTGGTGAATGTTCTGCGATGGTCTAGGCGTGTCTCTTCCTCCTTTCCACTCGTGACTCGGCGAACCCAGGCAATAACAATTTCATGGAGGACGTCGGGAAGATCGTGTTCAAGGTGGACTCTGTGTACGTTGTCGGGGTTTTGACGGGTAAGTTCCACGCGAAGGAAGCATGTTGAACCCGTGACTCTCATGGAGCACTTGTGGAAAATATTATCGCGTGTGTTTGATGTGCGGCTTGTCAAGGTGAAGTCGCACACTGGCATCGCCGGGAACGGGGAGGCAGACAGGCTGGCAGCTTTCGCAGGGAATCGCGACAACATCGCGTCTTGGTGGCGCCGCCCATACCGGCTTGCCGACTGGGGGGCGACAGAATTTAGATCACGCGTGGGGGCGGCGAGGAACTTCCAGAAGCTCGCTGGCGATGTCGCCACCAATTTGACGGAGGTGAGGTCCGTTGACTTTGTGAACGTCGTCCCCACCATCGCCGAGTTCACCCAGGCAGTCTCCTCCGAGGCTCGCGTCCACGGTCGCGCGCTTCGGCATGGGTGCCGCGACACCGAGGCCATCCGGCAGGCGAAGTGCGCACTCCGTGAGCTTCAACGGCGGCGGAGGATGGAATCTGCGCCGGTATCCCGCGCACTCGTGGCACACATGGTGGTCAAGCAGAGGAGGCGCATAGCAAGACTACGTTTTGATGTGAAGGTGGCCGAGGCTATCCAGGCAGCTCGTCCAGCCAATCCATTTCAGAAGAAGGTGGTGCCGTTCTTTCGGGAACCTGGTACGTCCGACATGGCATTCAGCGACGAGGCAAAGGGGCATTGGTTAACTGCGTGTGTCCACAATCTCTACAGCAACGAGCGCTCGCTCAAAGAAGATATGCCTCCTTGGTTTTCGAAGTCGTGGCACGCGGGCGCCTTGTCTTGTTTTCGGCCTCTTGACGGCAGCCTCGTGCGCAGGGCTGTGCATCGATTCAAGCTGAGCCGGACGTGCGCAGAAGACCTGGTGGTCATTGAGATGATCGCGTGCCTCGACGAGGACATGTTCGAGGTGCTGGCGGATGTCTCCAGGCTCCGGCTGCTGAGCCACGTATCCGAGGCCGACGACGCATCATGGGAACGCGTCGTGGTGCAGTGTATTGTGAAGAAGGATGAGCCTACCCACCCTTCCAAACTCCAGCCTACTACTATCATCCTGGTCTTGATGCAAGTGAAATTAGGCGTGCGTTCTGGAGCAGGAGAACAAGCACCTGGAGAATCTGAATGATATTCAGTTTGCGTTCCGTCCACACAGGCAGGATTTGGATGTGATTGTGGCGCTCCGGGCATTGATTGAGAAACATGTCGAGAAGCAGGACGTGGTGCCGCCCTTGTTCATCATCGACGGGGCCCTCTTCAAGGCGTGCGATACGGTGAACCGCCTCCTCGGCGCGCAGCGTCTGGTCTGGAAGGGCTTTCAACATATTACGTCTGCAGCTATCTTCAGGGAGGTCCGCAAGTTGAAATCCAAGGTCTGTGCTGGAGAGGTCTGCAGCAAGGATATCGGGCGCGCCCAGTCCTTGTGCTACGGGGGGCCAGACGCTCCGAAAGTCTTCATCTTGATCTTCGACGTTGACATGGCAGAGTTTCAGGCGGAGTGCGCGGAGAAGAAATGGGGCCTCTCAGTTGGAGGGGCTTTTTATGGCATCTGGTGTTTTGCAGACAACTTCTGGATCCTTGGAACATCGCTCAAGATGCTGACGGATATAGTGCAGTCGTTCTTGGGCAGACTATGCCGGTCTGGATGGTCAGTCCCTCTGGAGGAGTGTTCCTGGGGTACAGCGGCTTCAGATGGCGTCCCGAATGCGCTGGCCGTCAATGGCCGCGACGTTAGGCGAGCAGCCCAGAGCGACGGTTTCAAAGCCCTTGGGGCCATGGTCGCTCTCGACAGTTCGTTCGGGAAGGAGTTCGACAACAGGATCTCTAAAGCGTGGGGGCTTTACTTCAAGTGCAGGGCTTTACTTATGCACAAGTCGGGGTCCCTGAAGAGGAAGTTGCAGCTGCTGGACTTGGCCGTCAAGCTCGCGCTCCTCTGGGGGGCGGGCGCTTGGAATCTAGACGTGCGTCAGGAGAGGGCCATTACTGGAGTGCAGCGTAAAATGGTGCGCCATATCCTTCGCACCCCAAAGCTTCAGCAGGTGACCGTGGACCAGTGCATGCACCGCTGTGAAGGCCTGGCCTCACGAGCTATGCAGCAGTACAGCGTGGAATCGTGGGTGCAAGCTTGGAGAAAGCAGCAGTGCGAGTGGGCTGGGAAATTGGTACGCCAAGGGCTCCAGGAATGGCATCGCATACCTTCGAACGTTTTGTGTTGGAAGCGCATCTCGTTGCTGCGCCAGTTTGCTGGGGCCAATGGTGGTTGTCAGGGACATCCAAAGCGGTTTTGCCCGTGGCGTTGGGGCGCAGAAATATCCAATCTCTTTTATCAGCGTGGTTTGGCATGGATTTCTGTGGCTTCTGATGGAGTCGACTGGAAGCAGCACTTGGGCAATTTGTTCTTTTGGCGTGACGGTCCGTTCGCTTAACGTTTTATTGGGCCCACACGACAACTGAAACCTTTGGGTACGACAACTGGATCTTCTACCTGTCCTGAGAAGGTAGAGCAGTGAGTTGGCCAACGGCATGCTGTAGAAAAGGCTTCCCCCCTTGGATCGCCGGAGCCTGCCCCGCCGCCGCCTCCTCCTCCTCGTCGTCGTCGTCCTCCTCTTCCTCCTCCTCCTCCTCCTCCTCCTCCCCCTCCTCCTCCTCCTCCTCCTCCTCCCCCCCGTCCTCGTCCTCCTCCTCCTCGTCCTTCCCCTCCTCCTCCTCCTCCTCCTCCTCCTCCTCCTCCTGCTCCTCCCCCTCGCTCCCTCTTTCCCAACCTCCCCCTCCTTCCTGCTCGTCTTCCTCCTCCTCCGATCCCCCTTCCCCCCTCCCCCCCGCCCCGTCTAGCCCTTCCCGCGAAAACGACGAGGGTTGGCAGCTTGGGGCGGGCCGACACCAGCGGCCGCCGAGGACGACCTTGCGATCCAGGCGCGGCTGGCTCGTCGTCTTCGTCTCCGCCGCCGTCACTGTCGCCGTTGTCCTCGTCGTCGCCGCCGTCGTCGTCGTCGTCCTCGTCTCCGTCGTCGTCGTCGTCGTCGTCGTCGTCGTCGTCGTCGTCGTTGCTTTTTCTTTCCTGGCAGGATGGGGTGCTAGCAGGGGGGAGGTGGAGGCGGCGGAGGAGGGTGAGGAGGAAAGGGGATGGGGAGGGGAAAGGTGAAGCGAGGGAGGCGAGGGGTGCGGAAGGCGGGGAGGCAGCTGGGGGGAGGGGCGGAGCAGGATAGAAGAGGGAGGAGGTCTGCCTTTCTTGTATCGCAGCCCCGCCACCTCTCGCTGTCTTGGCGACGACGGCGACCATTGCGACGACCACGGCTACGACGACGCCGACGTCGACGCCGACGCCGACGCGTCGGCACCGTCGTGGTCGTCGTTGTCGTCGCTGTTGTGCATCTTGGGCGTGGCCGTCGCCGTCGCCGTCGTCTTCGTTGCCGTCGTCGCTGTTGTGCATCTTCGGCGTGGTCGTCGTTGTCGTTGCTGTTGTGCATCTTAGGGGTGGCCGTCGTCGCTGTCGTCGTCGTCGCTCTTGTGCATCTTGGGCGTGGCCGTTGCCGTCGTCGTCGTCGTCGTCGTCGTCGTCGTGTTGCCTCCCGCTCCCCCTGCCCACCTCTGCTCTGCTCTGCCTCTGAGCCCCCGCCTTTCTCTCTTCAGCCGGCTTCTCCCCCCGCCTTTCCCCAACCGCCTACCCTGCGCTGCCCCAGCCGCTTCCCTGCGCTTCCGAGCTGGTCATGATCATACTGTACCAGCAAGGACACGCATACTACTGCCGATGATGCTAGTAAGAATAGTACTAGCAAGAACACGTATGACCATGAATCCTATAACGACGGACAAATCTATGGTGAAGAAGGGTTGATCTCAAGACGAACACGAATACTGTCGAGAAAAAACGCAATGATAAGAAGAAAAATAAGAAGAAGACACGGTACAAACACATACTTGCCACGGTTCGTGCGGATCTGTTGCATCGGCGTTCGAGCTTCCGGGCGGCTCCTCTCGCGCCGCTCCATGTAATCTTCATTGACCTCCGACAGTTCATGTTCGTCCATCTTCTCCTTCCTCAGTGCGCTCCTACCCCCTCCACCCAGGGCCCCTTTCGTTCGGACCGATCTGGTTCGATGTCGCTCCCGGCCGCACCGCACCCATTTTGGCATGCCTCTGACACGTTTCGTGGCCCTATCTGGAGCCCCAACAAAGGCCCAAATGCCAGCGTTCGCACGCGCCCACCGCATCTATTTTGGCGTGCCTCTGACACGTTTCGTGGCCCCATCGGGCGCCCCAACAGAGGCCCAAATTGCCAGCCCGCTCCGAGCCGATCCCGATGGCACGACGATCCGATGCGGCCCGCTCGCTGCTGTGCCTCCCGGCGGAGCCCATGCGATGCGACTCCGTGCCCTTTCGGGTCGGGCGAAAGGGGGGGATTGGGAAAGGGGGGGTTACGAAATTTGCTGCATGCAGCTGGTTTCGGCCTCACCGAGGTGCCCATTCCTCGATACATAGCCGCCTCCGGCGCCGGGAGGCGCCGGGAAAATCAGCTACGTGAGCTGATTCTCAAACCCCCCCCCTTGCTATCCCCCCCTTTCGCCCGACCCGAGATGCGACTCCGTGCCCTTGCAGACCCCGATCCGACGCGCCTCTCCGGTGCGAGTCCCGTGCTCCGAGGGCGAGGCCGGCGGGGCCCTGCCGCCGCCTTGGGCACGGGGATCCGCTGGGAGGGCGGGCGGGGAGCAGGCGCCGGGGCTCGAGGACGAGGAGGAGGCGAAGGAGGAGGAGGAGGAGGAGGCGGAGGAGGAGGGAGGAGGAGGAGGAGGAGGAGGAGGAGGAGGAGGAGGAGGAGGAGGACGAGGAGGAGGACGAGGAGGCGCGGCGGCTCGAGGAGGCGCGACCTCCGCGGCGCAAGGTGGACGACTGCTCGAGGCGGCTGGTGCGGGCGGAGAAGCTGATCACGGGTCTCGGCGGCGAGAAGACCAGGCGGCCATCGCCATTCCAAGGGAGGGAAGGTCGACGACGACGCCGACGACGGCGATGATGATGCTGCTGATGATGATGCTGCTGATGCTGATGATGATGCTGATGCTGATGCTGATGCTGATGAGGATGCTGCTGATGCAGATGATGATGATGCGGATTATTGATGATGATGATGATGATGATGATGATGATGATGATGATGATGATGATGATGATGATGATGCTGCTGCTGATGATAATGATGATGATGCGGCTGCTGCTGCTGCTGATGATGCTGATGATGATGAAGAAGGTGATGCTGCTGATTATTATGCTGATGCTGATGCTGATGATGCTGCTGCTGCTGACGAGTATGATGCTTATGCCGATTCTGATGATGACGCTGCTGCTGATGATGATGCTGCTGATGCTGCTAATGATGATGGTGATGATGATAACGATGCTGATGCTGATGCTGATGCTGATGATGATGATGATGATGATGATGATGATGATGATGAGGATGAGGTGAGGATACTGACGAATGCTGATGATGCTGATGAATCTGATGCTAATTGGTGATGATGGTCGTGATGATGCTGATGCGGATGATGAAGATGCGGCTGCTGCTGCTGCTACTGATGCTAATGAAGATGCCGATGCTGATGATGCTGCTGCTGCTGATGATGCTGATGATGACGATGGAGATGCTGATGATGATGAGGATGATGATGGTGATGATGACGATGATGATGCTGATGCTGATGCTGATGCTACTGCTGCTCATGATGATGCTGATGATGATGATGATGATGATGATGACGAAGACGACTGATGATGATGATGATGCTGCTGCTGCTCATGATGATGATGATGATGATGATGATGATGATGACGATGAGGATGATGATGATGATGATGATGATGATGATGATGATGCTGATGCTGATGCTGATGCTGATGCTGATTCTGATGCTGAGTCTGATGATGATGATGATGATGATGATGATGATGATGATGATGATGATGATGATGATGATGATGATGATGATGATGATGATGATGATGATGATGATGATGATGATGATGATGATGATGATGATGATGATGATGATGATGATGATGATGCTGATGATGATGATGATGATGGTGACGACGATTACCACCCACAGCTTAACTTGAGGGATGGTCAGCGACTGTGTCTTGACTCGCGAAGGACACTCAGAGAATTCGTATTCCTGCCCTGCACTATGTCATGCTTAGCGCCGTCTGGCCCTGGTGGCAGCACCTCCAGCATGACGGCAACGAAATGAAACGAAACGAAACGTCGTCGTCGTTTGCGGCCGCCGCAAGGTGGACGGCTCAGTCTGAGAGCCTGGGCCGGCAGTACGCCAACGTCACTGGCAACGTCCTGCTCTCCTCGGGTCCGCCGCGCCGTTTTGTGGAGGGATTCATCGAGGGGTCCTGGAATCGCGGGATCGGGGATCGAGGGACTGACGGATCGAGGGATCGTCGGATCGAGCGACGAGGATCGAGGATCGAAGGAGCGCGGGAGCGCGGGATCGAGGATCGATGATCGAGGGATCGAGGTTTCGAGGCTGGGCCTGGTTGCGGGGGCTGAGGTGGCCCAGCACTGGTCCCGGCCAGCAGGAAGGGGGAGGAATGGGGCCCTCTCGTCACCACGGCTGGGCGCGGGTTGAAAGATTGGTCAGTTTGGACCCGAGGAGGGTCCCGAGGAGTAAGTCGGGCACGTCCCTCTACAAGAGGAATATTCAAACACAGTCAAAACATATGATGCTTTTGTTGTTGTTTTGGCTTCTTTGTTGTTGTGTATGTTTTGCGTATTTCAGATTGCTCGCCCAAAATCCGCCTGTAGGAGAACACGCCCGACTTAACCCTAGGACAGATTTTTAGCGGATTTGCCTTCACCCTCCCCCTTGACCGACCGATTTTTCCGGGTCCATCCAGCGCAGACTCTTCTGGCCGCCTCTGAGGTTTGATGATCGAGGATCGAAGGATCAAGGATGGAGGCATCGAGGGTTCGAGGATTGGACGGTGGACGCTCGGGCATCGAAGTTCGAGGAGGTCATAGCACCAATGCAGTCACAGGGGAGCGTTGGGGGATTTCTGCTCCCCTCCTCTTCCTCCTCCTTCTCCTCCTCCTCCTCCTCCTTCTCCTCACCCTCCTCCTCCTCCTCCTCCTCCTCCTCCTCCTCCTCCTCCTCCTCCTCCTCCTCCTCCTCCTCCTCCCCCTCCTCGGATTTCGGAGTTCGTTCGCGCGCCAGGGCTGAGGAGCTCGGGCCCACGGCCCATGTCCTCGAGACTGCTCTGGCCAGGGCCGACGCACAAGGGGCCGAGTGCCTCGAATCTGAGGCCCCCTCAGGCGCGTCGCCCTTCTCCCCCCCTCTCCTCCTTCTCCTCGTACTCTCCTCCTCCTCAACTCCTCCTCCTCCTCCTCCTCATCCTCCTCCTCCTCCTCCTCCTCCTCCTCCTCCTATGCCTCGTCCTCCCCCTCCTCCTTCTCCTCCTCCTCCTCCTCCTCCTCCTCCTCCTCGTCCTCCTCCTAGTACGAGGCTGCCTACCTGCATCGCAGTTCTCTTCTGGACGGGGATCGAGGCTCGAGACTCGCAGGCCGCGACCTCCACGGGGAGCTCTTCTCCCGTGCCGCCCGGCCTCCGGAGGCCCCTGGAAACCTGCGGGCACCTCCGGGTGGGGGCGGACCTGTGTGGACCTCCCCTGTCATGATGGGCCTGTTTTCCACCAGGGGGAAGGAGGAGGAGTCGAGGAGGAGGAGGATGGAGGAGGACGAAGAGGAGGAGGAGGAGGAGGAGGAGGAGGAGGAGGAGGAGGAGGACCCCCTCCCCCTCCAACTTATGTCGTCCGGTCCGCCGAGATGTGTTTTTCAATCTACGCCGGTCGTTGAAAGTAGTTGTTTTGTCGGGAGCCTCGAGACGGGGGTCAATGCAGATGGGGGTCAGCCAGGGCGCCGGATCCTGCAGGATCCTGCGAAGACCCCCTCTGGCTGACCCGAGTTAGCGAGCCGCTCGTGGCCGCCTGACCCAGGTTTGCGAAGACCTGCGTTGCAGTGTTTTTTTTCTCTCCTGCATTGCAGTTTTTTGGTTTCCTGCTGACCCGGGTCTGGATTGACCCGGGTCAGAAGATCCACGATTTTGGGACTCCCAGGCCCCGATCTACGCTAGCCGCCATCCTACTTCAAGCATCGAGCGGTTTTTCCTCTTCCCTCCTCCTCAGGGGGCGGGCGGAAGCCCAATCTATTTCCAACGCCTTCCTGCTTCATTTTTTTCCCGCTTCTTCCTACCGACGGGCATGTTTTTTTGCCATCCGTGGCCGCAGAGTTTCCGACCCCCTTCGCACGAGATCGGAGCTTGATGGGCCCCGGGGCCCGACGACGGGCCCCATGGGGGCCGAAGCCGAGGAACAGCGCCCGGGTTGGAGACGGACTGAAAGCAGCAGTGCCGTCGGAGATTTGGGCCGGGGGGGACCTCTGGAGGCTTCCCCGACGAGGGGGGGGGGGGGGCGGACCCAGTCCGCCCCCACGGGGCCAGAGCTGCGGTCGGACTGGGTATAGGGTCGAGGTCGGCTCGGGGAGGGTGCCCTGAATTCACCACCCACCAAACCACCCCAACCCAACCCGAAGGCTCAAATTTACCGTCGATTTCCAGTGGGGGGGGGGTCGGGGAACATCGAGAAAACACATATGGAACCCGTACCCCCCCCCACCCGAAATTCGGGTCTTCGGGTTGGGTTGGGGTGGTCTGGTAGGTAGTCAGGGAGGGTGCCCTGAATGCTCTTCGTGTCTGTTGGACCTCCTCGTGCTCCGTGGGGGAGGGTGCCCCCGAGTGTTCCTCAGCTCGGTCGGCGGAGGGTCTCATGTTCTCGAAGGATGTTATTCAGGAGGGAAAGAAGCACACAGACACAATTAATCGTCGATTCCCAGAAAAATATGCCAAAATATGGGAAGTGGGGGGGAAGACAAAACCTTGAAAATATGGGAAAATACGGGGAATCTTTTTATTTGTGTGTATTTATTTGTGTGTCCTGGGGCCCCTTCAGTTATTCTGCCCTAGGTCCGGCTGCAGGGGATTCCGGGGGGCCGGAAGGGCACGCCGCGTCGCCCATCGGCGTTTGCGGAGCGATGCAGAGCCCGGTGTTCGCCACCCCCAGCGTTGCCGACGCGTCGCCGAGGCGTCGGCAGTCCCAGATCTCCAACGATCTGATGCTTTCCATCCGGGCGGCTGTCCTCGATCTCGGCCTCCAGGGCTCTTCTTTCGGGGGCGGAGCAGAGGGGGGTGATGACTCGGGGGGGGTGGACATCATGGCGTGGGCCATGATATTTCCCCAGATTTCATGGCGCCTCTTCTTGTCTCATTACGTCCCCGGCCCCCCCGCTGGGCCGCGCACATGCCGCCGGTCATGATCTGCACCCCCCCTTCTTGGACGCCCCCCTCTTTGCCGCTCCCGATTCTCAGGGCCCGGGGACAATCGAGCACGGAGCAGGCGCGAAAGGCTAGCTGATCCTGGGAGGGAGGTCCGGACCTCCAGGGCCGCGCACTGACCAGATCGGCGGATGTCTCTCAGGAGGGACAACAAAATACACAGACACAAGTAATCGTCGATCCCCAGGAAAATATGGGAAAATATGGGAAGTGGGGGGGAAGATGCAAATCAAACAAATATGGAAATTGACGGGGGAATCCTTTTATTTGTGTGCATTTATTTGTGTGTCCCAGGGCCCCGTGAGTCTCGGAATGCTGTACGACCCCCCGACCCGATGTGTAATGGAGTCTTTGGGGAGGCCTCCATCCCCGACCTTCTGGGGTGCTAACAAAGATATCCCTCTGGACCACCTATAGGCCTGTCTGGACTGCTCGTAAACTCGACCGGGGTCTAAGTTCAAAGGTTCCAGTGAAATCTTCTGACCCTTCAGTGTCCAACTCTGTTCGATTCGATCTCGATTCTGGCCAGCCTGGTCCGATTCGAATATGTTTTCGGGCACTCCGATGCGGCTTGATACTTGCACGGCGCTGCTGTGTATCCTGGCGCGGCCGGTCCGATCCGATGCCTGCTTCGATCCGATCTGGTGTTTGATCCTGTGCTGGCTGCCCACTTGAGGTCAGGGATGAGGGCGATCGTCTTTCTCAGGAGGGGAAGAAACACACAGACACAATTAATCGTCGACTCCCCAGAAAATATGGGAAAATATGGGAAGTGGTGGGGAAGACAAAACCCCAGAAAATATGGGAAAATATTGGGAATATATTTATTTGTGTGTATTTATTGAATCGCTTCGCTCATTCCGCCGGCCCGTGATATGGCATCGCTGGTTTTTGTCTGTGTGTTCGTTGCCCATGTTGCGCTCTTGGGGGCGGGTGTCGTTCGGACGCGTTGCGTGGGGAGTTTTGATGGTGAAGCAGTTCCCTGGGGGTCGTCTCTCGATGGGGCGAAATAGAGTCGTCGTCAAGATGCTTCTTTGGGGGGCCTCTTGGGGTCTGTTGAGAGGCCGTTCGGGGGCGCCTGGGAGACATGTTTGAAGCCTTCTGGGGCTTCTTTTGGGCCTCCTGGGAGTCTCCTGGGGCCTCTTGGCGACATCTTGGGGCCTCTTGGAGGCCTCTTGGGGCCTCTTTGGGACCTCCTGGGCGCCTTCTGGGACGGAGGGCTCCATTTTTGAGTTCTCGGTATCCCTCCTGAGTCCCTCTTGGGCCCGTCTTGGGGCCTCTTGGTCCGTCTTGGGCGGCACTTGGGCCGTCTTGAGGGCTCTCTTGGGTCGTTTCGGCGCCGTCTTGGGAGCTTCGTGGGAATATATTTATTTGTGTGTATTTATTTGTGTGCCCCAGGGCCCCTTCACTTTCAGCTCGCTGCGCCGCATGGTCGCTCCCCGGGGCGCTCGATGGAGCGCCGCGGGGAGTGCTGCAGTGAGGTGGCCTCGCGTCTCGCGCCCTGGCCCAGCGGGGAAGGAGCGGAGCGCGTCGGCGTCCTCCTTTGCCTCCTCCTGCTCCTCCTTCTCCTAATCCTCCTCCCAATCCTCCTAGTCCTCCTCCTCCTCCTCCTCCTCCTCCTCCTCCTCCTAGTCCTCTTCCTAATCCTCCTCCTCCTCCTCCTCCTGATCCTCTTTCTCCTCCTCCTCTTCCTCGGGGCCCTCGGTCCTCGGCCCTCTCGTTCCCCCCCCTTTTTCTGCCTCTCGTTCCCTCCCTTGTCCAACCTCTCCCCTGGCAGTGAGGGCCAGCGATGGCGATGCTGAAGATGAAGAGGAAGATGCAGAAGATGATGGTGCTGATGACGACGACGGCGGCGGCGGCGGCGGAAGCGGTGGCGAGGGCGAGGGCGAGGGCGACGACGACGTCGATGAGGAGGACGTGGAGAAGGTGGAGGAGGAGGAGGATGATGATGACGAGGAGGAGGAGGAGGAGGAGGAGGAGGAGGAGGTAATGATGATCATGACGACGACGATGACGACGCCGCCGACGATGATGATGCTGATGTTGATGATGATGATGCTGCTGCTGATGATGACGGTGATGATGATGCTGATGCTGATGCTGTTGATGATGATGCTGATGTTGTTGCTGCTGCTGATGCTGATTCTCATTACGGTGCTGCTGCTGATGACGATTATGATGATGCTCATGATGAAGATGATGATGCTGACGATTAGGATGATGAGGATGAGGATGAGGATGGGGATCAGGAGGAGGAGGAGGAGGAGGAGGAGGAGGAGGAGGAGGAGGAGGAGGAGGATGAGGTTGTTCTGGTGGTGGCTGGGTCGGAGCGCGCCAGCTATGCACCGAGCCTGGCCAAGCCGATCCCGGGCCCAGGGTCGGGGCAGGGCGATAGGCCGCTCCCGAGAGGGCGAGGCTGAGAGACCCTCCTCCCTCCTCCTCCTCCTCCTCCTCCTCCTCTCCTCTCCTCCTCCTCCTCCTCCTCCTCCTCCTCCTCCTCCTCCTCCTCCCCCTCCCCCTCCCCCCCCCCCCTTCTCCCCCCTCCTCTCCCCCCCCTCCACCCCTCCTCCTCCCCCCTCCCCTCCCTCCTCCTCCTCCTCCTCCTCCTCCGTCCTGCGGCGGCCGGCGGAGGCATCATCGCGTACCTTGGCACGTTCATGGGCAAGTACCGGCAGGCGTCGCCGTGTGTGTGCGTGTGCGTGTGTGTGTGTGTGTGTGTGTGTGTGTGTGTGTGTGTGTGTGTGTGTTCGGGAGCGGCAGAAAGGGGGGGGGGATGACCAGGGGTGTGTGTGTGTGTGTGTGTGTGGATATCACAGATTTCATGGCGCGCCTTCTTGCTTTAGCACGTCCCCGCCCCCCCCCCCAGGGCCGCGCACATGCCGCCGGCCATGATTTGCCCCCCCCCCCCCCCCCTCTTGGACGCCCCCCTCTTGGCCGCCCCCGATGTGTGTGTGTGTGTGTGTGTGTGTGTGCGTGTGTGTGTGTGTGTGTGTGGGTGTGTGTGTGCTCGCCGTGCGCGACTGGGGTTCTGCGCTGCACGGGGCCCTGGAGGTTCTGGCGGCGCTCGGGCCCCCGGGGCCATATCCCTGGGCCCCGGGAACCGCGAGCAGAGGCGGCTCGTGGAGGAGAAGCCGGCTGCTCCAGGACCTGTTCCCTTCAGGGCCCGCTTCCCTTCACGCCAAAGGGGGTCCTTGCACGTCCGCGGGGGCATGGCCGGGCATGCCGCCACAGGAAAGCATACAGATACATCTGCCAATGAGTTGTTCCAGGGCCTCAGGGTAGGGTGGCGGTACAGAAGTTACCACCGAGAGCCAGCGATGTTCTGCACCGCCGCCCTCCCTGAAGGTACAGACGAAGTTCCTCGCAGGGTGTCTCGCGGTGACGCCCCCTCGGCGACCCCCCCTCGGGGACCCCTTCGGGGAGGGGCACACCCTGGGGGACCCCCCTGGGCGACACCAGTGCCATAACCCCCACAGTTGCGGATCAGAGAGAGGGGGCGACGAGGTCGTCGGCAGTCTGCGAGGCTCTGAGGAAGCCCCAGGCGCCGTCTTTGATACAAAAAAGCCTGGTGACGTACCCAATCCCTTCTACACATTTGGCCAATATACTTGGGACCGCTCAATGCAAACACATTTTGAAGGACCCGCAGTGCATATGAGCTGGACCTCCCAGGAGCAGCCGAAATTGGTGACGGTTGTGCGGTTCGCAGCCCCGCAGGGAGCCGCGAGGTCTCGGCAGATCCGCGTGGACCTCCACTCCGCTGGACCTTCCACGAGCCAACGAAAATGGCGACGGTTGCGCGGTTCGCAGCCCCGCAGGGAGCCGCGAGGTCTCGGCAGATCCGCGTGGACCTCCTCCACTCCGCTGGACCTTCTAGGAGCCAACGAAAATGGCGACGGTTGCGCGGTTCGCAGCCCCGCAGGGAGCCGCGAGGTCTCAGCAGGTCTGCATGGACCTCCATTCCGCTGGACCTCCCAAGAGCCTACGAAAATGGCGACGGTTGCGCGGTTCGCAGCCCCGCAGGGCCCGCGAGGTCTCGACGAGGGAGATGGGAGGGGCGGAGGGGGGGAGGAGGGGTGAGGAATGCGGGAGTCAGGAAGGAGGAGGTGGGGCCCATTTGGCTGTATTCAAAACTAGAACCCAACCGCCAAGGGAGGGCTGGGACACAAAACCAAATTGCACAAAGGGCCCGCCGCAGGCGTCGAGTTTTCTCGCGGGTGGGTCGCAGGTGGGTCGCGGGTGGGCCGCGGGTGTGTCGTAGGGTGGGTCGCGGGGTGGGTCGCGGGCGGGTCGCAGGTGAGGACGGCGACAGCAAACAACAACAAGCAGAATCCGCGCCGCGGAACTCCACTTCAGCCACGCACCCAACATGCCTTTTTCGGAGATCCCCGCACGATGCGGTGACCACACCGTGTGGTGAGCCAACGGGGCTTCGGGGCGGCCGCACGGTTTTGGGACCTGGGTCATGTTCCGAGGACGTCTCGGGCGACTGTGGCCTCCAAGGTTGCCAAACCGTGCGCTGACTGACCGTGCGATGAGGTCATGCGGGAGTTCGAGGTCACCGCACGGCCTGTCACCGCAAAGATCCGGGGCCCCGCAGCCGCTCTCCGGGCCTCCCCAGATGGGACCCGAGCAGGTGGCGTCGGAGGACCGCGCCGCCGCATCGCCGATGCATCGGCGCTGCGGCTCGATGTGGAGTCCGATCGTCTCCGCGCCGACGTCGTCGGTGCACCGTCCGGGTCATAGCCGAGGCTGGCCGCTTCCACGAAGGCGCAGAGGCGCCCAGGCCGAAGCACTCGCAGTATAATATTGCATGGATTGCATAAGCTCCGTGGTTGAAGGAAGCACTGCACTCTTGAACTGTCACAGTCGGCCGGTCACGCATGGCCTTGAGCTGCTCATAATCATACTGAGAAGAGGACTGTGCGCCCGCGTGGGTCCCAACTGATAAGTTTCTAGCCGTATGTGTTGTGCAAAATGCATGATGTGCAATGTATGTGGTGCTGTCCATGCCGCACAGTACATAATTCAATGTATGTAGTGCAGTCTTTAATGTGCAAGATATGTTGTGCGACTTATGTAGTGTACAGTGTTTCGTGAGCGGTCAAGAAACGCGCCGCAGGCGCGACAAAACACCTTGTGCTAGCTATTTGCTTTCACAATGTGGGGCAATCGATGTGGTGCACTCGATGGTTTTGCAATTATTCTCTGTTCGCAGTGAGTTGTCAATTCCAGTGCTCGCGCAATCATTCCACCCACCCATTCGCAACTTGGTTTGCATAAGCCCATGCGGCGGCGATCGCGATAGTGTTTGGCGTTGGCTGGTGCATCTCTGCGGTCGCGCTAGCCCGCGCATGCTCGCGCGCGCAGCGGTCAGCTAGCTTGGCGCGGCCGATGCGGCCGCGGTGGCGCTAACCGTTGGGCGGGAGCGGTATCATGGCGACGCCGACAACGGTAGACACGATGATGAGAGTAGCGATGATGGTGACGATGGCGGCGATGACGACGGCAAGGCCAATGACGGCGCCGATATTGATCACACCGTCCGATAACATGACGATTTCCTCGTGTCGGTGATGAAGATTTTGGAAGAAGTTCGACATGCGCGCGCGGCCGAAGCGCGAGAGTGGTCCGCGTGGAATTATTGAATTCTCATCGTCCCCCCCAACACGTGCGCAAAGGGCGTCCGGATGTGGTTGACATGCGGCACGAGAGGTCCGTTTGGCATAATTTCAGACTTCGCAAGAAGCGCGCAGTTTTTCTGACGACTGATGTAGCAAAGCCATATGTTGTTTATGTGATTTGGGACACTCCATTTGAAATCTCTGCGAAAGCGAAGGTGTTCTCGAGATTTGAGAGGGCGTGATCCACCGCCGCTTTGCTGTGGAAAATTTCCCCCCTCTTCCTCTTGAACCCCGGGGTCCCTCCCCTTCCCCCCCTCTCGAAAATCCCCTTTCCCCTAGGGGCTGCTGGACCCCCCCCCTGCCCCCCCTTCCCCCCGGACCCCCCTCCCCTAACCCCTCCCCCTCTCCGGAGAACCGGGGGGGTCACTACCGGTTCGAACCCCCCCCTCCAGAAAACCGGGGGGGTCATTACCGGTTCGAACCCCCCCCACTCACCGCCGGCAAACGATTCCCAGGTCCCCACCACCGTCCGCACCACATCCCCCACTGCTGTTCCCAGCACCCTTGTCCCCACCACCACTGTCCCCACTGTTCCCACCACCGCCCCCAGTGTCCCCATCAGTGCCCCCCCCACTGTCGCACTGTCCTCACTGTCCCCACCACTGTTCCCACCACGGTCCCACTCTCCCCACTTTCTCCACGGTCCCCACCATTGCCTCACTGTCGCCAATATCCCCACTGCCCCTCTGTCCCACTGTCCCCGCCGCTGTCCCACTGAGCTGCTCCACTGTTCCCACCACTGACTTTCACTGTCCCCACCACTGTCCCACTGTACCTCTGTCCCTCCGTCCCGCCACCGTCCTCGCCACCGTCCTCACCACTGTCCCCACCACCACTGTCCCCACCACTGTCCCACTGCCCCTTCCACATTCCCACTGTCCCCACTGTCCCACTGTCCCCACCAACTGTCCCCACCACTGTCCCACAGTCCCCACCACTGTCCCACTGTCTCCACTGCTCTCACCATTGTTCCCGCTGTCCCCACCAATGCCCCCACCAGTGTCTCACTGTCCCCACTCTCGCCACCATTGTCCCACCACGGTCCCACTCTCCCCACTTTCCCCACGGTCCCCACCACTGTCCCACTGTTCCACCACTGTCCCACTGTCCCCACTGTCCCCGCCGCTGTCCCACTGTGCTGTCCCACAGTCCCCAGTGTCCCCACCACGGTCCCACTGTCCCCACTGTCCCCACACCACTCTCCCCATTGTACTACTGTCCCACCACCGTCCTCACCGCCGCCTTCACAACTGTCCCCACCACTACTGCCCCCACCACTGACCACCACTGTCCCCACCGCTGTCCCACTGTCTCCACCACATCCCCACTTTCCCCACACCACTGTTCCCACCACCACCGTCCCCACCACTGTCCCACAGTCCCCAACACCATCCCTCTGTCCCCACTGTTCCCACCATTGTTCCCGCCCACCAGTGCCCCCACCAGTGTCTCACTATCCCCACTCTCGCCACCATTGTCCCACCACGGTCCTGCTCTCCCCACTTTCCCCACGGTCCCCACCACTGTCCCACTGTCTTCACTGTGTCCACCACTGTCCCACTGTCCCCACTGTCCCCGCCGCTGTCCCACTGTGCTGTCCCACTGTCCCCACCGTCCTCACCACGGTCCCACTATTCCCACTGTCCCCACCACCCTCCTCACTATACGACTGTCCCACCAGCGTCTTCACCACCGCCTTCACCACGGTCCCCGCCACTGCCGTCCCCACCACTGTCCCACTGTCCGCACCACCTGTCCCGCTGTCCCCTCACCACTGTTCCCACCACCACCGTCCCCACCACTGTCCGCACCACTTTCCCACTGTCCCCACACCTCTGTCCCCACCACCACCGTCCCCACCACTGTCCCAGTATCCCCACCACTGTCCATCTATCCCGAGGTGCGGGAATCGTTTGCCTGCGGCGAGGGGGGGGTTCGAACCGGTAGTGACCCGCCCCGGTTTTCGAGGGAGAGGGGGGGGTTCGAACCGGTTGTGATCCCCCCCTTTTCATGATGGACTGGGGGAGGGGGGGGGGTTCGAACGGGTATTGACCCCCCCCCGGATTTCGAGGGAGGGGGGGTGGGGGACGGACGGGGTGGGAACCCCCAGAGACCCCCCCCCGTTTTCCGCCAGCAGCGGTCGAACGCTCTTTCCGAGATTTCGGCATTCACGCGCGACGACGCGCGCGTGTGCACATCGTGCCGTTTTTTGTAAAAAGGATTCTGGCAACACCACGCGCGCACGGGCGTTCGAACGATTTCGACATGCGCGTGCGAAGGGCCCGCTTGGCAGTATCTTCTAGGTATGTTGGAAAGGCGGGGTTTTCTTTAGAACCTGCACGAGCGCGAGCGCAAGTTTTTGTGAATACCTTCGTTGCGAAGCCATATATTCAACATGTGGGCACTCGGTGTTGAACTTCCTAGGAAACCTAAGGTTTTTAGAAGGCTTTCGGCATGCGCGCGCGACGACGCACGCGTGTGCACTTCGTTCTTTTTTTGCAAGGGATTCTTGTAAACTGATGATTTGTGATGAGCGAGTGTGCGCGCATAGTTTTTTCCTGAGGATGCGGGAGGGTGTCGATACCGGCTTGGCTGGGATTGTACGAGTTCATATTTAGGATGGGCGATGGGACAGATACCCTGTAAATTGCAATACGCAAAGGAAGACGGTCCAATCCACGGGTGGGTGATCGTCATTTTCTTTAGAAAAGAGTTTAGGTGGTGCAATACATTGTGTGCAATATTATTTTTTGTGATCCATGGTGTCGTGCAGTTCGTACATTCATGGTCATACAACACATGTTTTCCAATTTCTGCTGTGTCACGTAGGTGGTGCACTCAATGTTGTGCAGTCCACATCGTGCCATGTATGTGGTGGTGTAGTGTGGCGCAACCCATGTTGTGCAACGTGTGTGGTGCAATCTATGTTGTGCGCGTCCAGAGAGCGCGCCGCAGGCGAAATTTTCCCGTGCAGTCGATGTGGTGCGATCCGACAGCGGCGGCGGGCGATGCCGAGGCGGCGACGGGGCAGCGACGGTCGGCACGGAGCCGCCGGACCGACGCACAGGGCCAGGCGACGGGCGGCAGCGGGGCGGCGACGGCCAGCACGGAACCGCCAGACCGAACACGCGGCCCAGTTTTTTTGAGCAGGAGTAATATTCCCTAAGGGCAAGCCTTGTTCGGGAAGTAGTGGTAAACATCAAACGTAGTTGATGCATGCCCCATGCATCGGCGATACAGTGCGAGTCTCCGACCCCATCTGCTTGAGCTTCGATTGGGAGGCCTCTCGAGGTGTGAGCATCCAGCTGGTTTCTTCTAGTCCCTGACCTTTGGGTGTTCAACACATCCTGCTTCACCATTCGACCGCTCATGGGTGCGGAAGAGGCCCCTTGGGAGCCTCTGGGGGTCTTGGTGTGGTCATGCTGTGTCGGCAGTCCGCCTCGAGGGGTCTCGGATCTGCCTGTGATCCGCCCTGCGCCTTGCTCGATTTTGTCAGAGCGCCTCTGTATCGTCGTTTGGGGGTGTTGTTCAGCTCGGTGGTGTTCAATGCACCACAGATTGCCATGCCGATATGTTACTCAAAACCTTGAATGTTGTTGGGGAAGCTCATCTCACCTCCTTCGCTCCTTCGTGGGAGGATTGTGATGGAGAGGGGACGATGACGAGGAGGAGAAGGGGGAGGATAAGGCGGGAGAGGATGATTGCCTCGTATGCGAACGATAGTGCGAAGCCGCATGATAAGGATGATGATGCCGTTGATGCTGATGATGCTGATGCTGATGCTGTTGATGCTGCTGATGCTGCTGAAGGTGCTGATGCTGATGCTGATGCTGATGCTGATGCTGATGATGATGATGATGATGATGATGATGATGATGATGATGATTACGATGATGAGAATGCTGCTGATGATGATAATGATGATGACGTTGGCGATGACACTGTTTACAACCACGATGATCACTGCGAATTGTGGCGCTCGGTGATGGTTGCTAGTGGCGATGATGGTGCTGACGACGATGATGATGCTGACGATGATGACGCTGATGATGATGATGCTGATGACGACGATGACGTTGATGTTGACGCCGGCGACAGAATGGCGACGCCAGCGACGCCGACGACGACGATGCTGATGCTGATGATGACGATGATGATGACGATGCTAAAGATAATTATGCTGATGATGATGGTGATGCTGATGTTGATGATGATGCTGTAGATGATGACGCGGGGTATGTTGATCATGATGTTTACGATGATGACGGCGCAATGCTGATGATGCTGATGATGCCGTTGGGGATGATGATGTTGATGATGATGATGACAACGCCGACGACGACGATGATGCTGATGATGCGGTTGCTGATCATGCTAAGACGATTTTGCGACGATGCTGATGATGACGATGATGAAGATGCTGATGATGATGATGATGATGGTGATGATGATGACGATGATCATCATGATGATGATGCTGATTCTGATGATGATGATGATGATAATGACGATGCTGATTATGATGATGATGATGGTGATGATGATGCTGCTGATGGTGATGACGATGCTGATGGCGACGACGATACTGATGATGCTGCTGCTCCAGCCAGTGACTATGCTGATGGTGGTGTTGCTGATGACGACGATGATGATGAGTCTGATGGCGATGAGGGTAATGCTGCTGCTGCTAGTGCTGCCGATGCTGGTGCTGATGCTGATGGCTGCCGCTTCTTTTGATCATAATGACGTTGATGATTCTTCTGTTGATGATGGGGAGTCGGATAACGATGCTGCTGCTGATGGTACTGACGATGATGATGATGGTGATGATGCTGATGATGCAACTGACGACGACGCCGACGATGATATTGATGAAGAAATTGGTGATGGTGATGATGATGGTGATGATCGTGCTGCTTTTATGATGATGATGATGATTCTGATGATGGCGATGATGATGATGAGGTGGATAATGATGAGGTGTATGATGGTGATGACGTTGATGATGATGCTGATGATGATGCTGATGATGATGATGCTGGTGATGATTCTTGTCATGGTGATGATGATGATGGTTCTGATGATGCTGCTGCGGATGATGAAACTGATGATGATGATGCTGATGGTGACGATGCTAATGATAATGATGGTACTGATCATGATGATGGTGATGGTGATGATGACGATGATGATGATGATGCTGATGATGATGATGATCATGATGATGCTGCTGATGAGGATGATAATGGTGCTGCTGATGCTGATGCTAATACTGGTACCGATGCTGATGATGATGATGCGGATTCTGATGATGCTGCTGATGATGATGATGAGGATGATGACGATGACGATGATGATGATGATGATGATGATGATGATGATGGTGGTGATGGTGGTGATGAGATGATGATGATGATGATGATGAGATGATGATGATGATGATGATGATGATGATGATGCTGATGATGATGATGACGATGATGACGACGACGATGATGATGATGATGATGATGATGATGATGATGATGATGATGATGATGATGATTATGACGATGATGATGGTGGTGGTGGTGGTGGTCATGATGATGATGATGATGGTGGTGGTGGTGGTGGTGGTGGTGGTGCTGATGTTGATGATGATGATGATGATGATGATGATGACGCCGACGACGACGATGCTGATGCTGATGATGATGATGATGATGATGATGATGA
>CAUYUJ010002334.1:0-35360 GCA_963575745.1 Prorocentrum cordatum
GCCTCCTCGCTCCTTTCCTCCCTCCCTCTCCTCCTCCCCCTTCTTCTCCTGCTCTTCCTCCTCCTCCTACTTCTCCTCCTCTCCTCCTCCTCCTCCTCCTCTTTCTCCTCCTCCTCCTCCTCCTCCTCCTCCTCCACCTCCACCTCCTCCTCCAACAAGATCTCTCGAAGGTGCCCCAAGAGGAGCCAAGAAGCCTCCGAGAGACGCTCAAGGAAGCCTCCAGCGAGGCCCTAAGAGACGAACAACCTTGAAAACCAAGCAAAGTTGATGCCTCTCTTGCGGTCGATGCTGTTTTCGCGCCCGCACAACTGGGAGAAGCTCGAGAAAGCCCCAAGAAGCTGACAGCACTGCCCAAACCTGCCCCGAGAGAGACTCCAGACGGCCCCGGGGCTGCCCGAGAACCCCAGAGCGGCCGATGGAAGGCTCCAAGACGGCGACAACTTCTGCCCAGACGTCCCCAAGATGGTTTTGGTTTTACCGATCCTCTTCGGGAGAGCTTGGTGGAGCCATCGCGCGCAAGATGGCCCCGAGAGGGCCCTCAAGACACGTGCCAGTCCAGTCAGGGCAGATATGTTAAAAACTCCGTTCCTGCTGCGCTGCTGCGCTGGCTCGGCGGCGGGATTGCCGCAAGCAGCTAGACATTGAGAAAACGGTATACTTCGAACAGGTCATCAACCGTAACAACATGAGGCGCTAAAACAGGACTAGTATTTGAATGTGCCAGGCCATGGCACCACCACAATGGAACGATGTGTTCGCCATCACTCGCAGCCATCGCCCCGAACCTCGCAGAGTCTTCCAACGTCACCCTTTCAAGCCGCATGGATCCCTTCACGATTCCCTCCTCGACGACCGAATTGCCAGCGTGATCCCGATATGTGCATACTCGAGCCTCGGGCAAGTTAGAAGCGTTGATGTTGTACGAAGATGGACGTTTTCTTACTCGGCGTTTCGACAGTGGGCGGAAGGGAGGGCGGGGAGGGGGGGTCATGGCTCGCGCAAGACATGGTCCGCGAATCTCGAACCTCGAAGAGTCCCCCAATACGCCTCCAAAAAGTCCTGGGAACTCCCACTAGAGACACCCCAGCACGACCCCGCCAGCCCCCCGCCCCCCACCCCTCCGCCCCCACCCAAGACGCGAACAACAATAAAAGGGGTCGGCGGATGTGGCGCAAGCCTGAAGCACATAACAACTCGGAGTTCGGCGCAGATTTCTCGGATCGGCCCTGAACCCCCTCCCTGGCGCGCCCAGCGCCGATCCAGGGAATCTGCGCGGACCTCCCAGTTGTTGTGTTCATGCCATCGCTAAGCTCTCGGACGACGATGCCGACGCCATCAAGGCATGTAGCAGGAAGGGTTCTCCATGGCAGTTGCAGGCCGCGAGCTTGCTGTAAGATCTGCTCGATAAGGAGCCGAACTCTATACGCCGACGCTGTTTCCGGCCCCGAATAGCGGATCCTGGTGTATACGGGATCCTAGTGTCTACATTTATCGTTGCGTCCCCAGGCAGCACACCACCCCAGCGTCGAACCCCCGACCCTCAAAAAGTCCTGGGATTGAGAGGCAACCCGCATCTGGTAATGTACATGTTCCAGTTTCCGATGCGCCCCGCCGCCGCCAGCCCCTGGTGCAGCAGCCGCCGCGGGCCCGCTGGCGGGGCCGGCCGCGCCACACGCTCGGGGCGTGACCCATCCCCCTGAGCGGCTCGCTCCTTCCGCCCCCTCTTCCGGCTGTTTCCTCTGCTTTCTCCCCTCCCTCCTGCATGGAGGCACCATTCGCTGCAACGGCACCCCCGTTTAGGCAGCCCTCCGCCAGCGCGGTTACCCTGCCTGGCCGCCGACGCAAACGTGCTCCAGTGTCCGATCGAGGCCCGCTCGACTCTCCCGGGCGCGGCGGCCTGCGGGTCAAAGTGGCTCACGATGTGCAGCCGCGTGCCGTTCCAGGCGCTGGTCCCCACGGGGGCGAGCCGCGGCGCCCCCGCGAGGGGACGGAGGGGGGGCGGGGAGGGGGGGAGGGGTGGGGGGCAAGCTATGTGCGCTCGCGTCATATCTGACGTCCTACCCCTCCCTCCCATCCCTTACCATGGCGCTGATTTTCTCTATCCGCGGACGCGTGTCGTAGCGGAACTGTGGCTCCGCGCGCGCGTGCGTAGTGGGTAATGGTGCGCGTGCGTGCGTGCGTGTGTGCGTGGTTGTGGTTATGGTTATGGTTGTGGTTGTGGTGGTGGTGGTGGTGGTGGTGGTGGTGGTGGTGGTGGTGGTGGTGGTGGTGGTGGTGGTGGTGGTGGTGGTGGTGGTGGTGGTGGTGGTGGTGGTGGTGGTGGTGGTGGTGGTGGTGGTGGTGGTGGTGGGGTGGGTGGTGGTGGTGGTGGTGTGGGTGGTGGTGGTGGTGGGTGGTGGTGGTGTGTGTGTGGCTTGTGTGCGCATGTGCTGTGGTTGTGACATGGTGTGGGTCTTGGTGTTTGGTTGGGGGCCGTGTGCGAATGCGTGCGGATGCGTGGCGGCGGCGGTTAGGGGTGATGTGTGTGTGTGCGTTTCTGTGTGGGTAGGGGTTGTGTGCGTGTGTATGTGTGTGTGTGTGCGTGCGTGCGTGTGTGTCTGTGTGCGCGCGCGTGTGATGTGGTGTGACGCGGTGTAGCGCTGTTGTGGTGGGTGGGGTAGTGGGGTGGTGGTGGCGGTGCGCGTGCGTGCGTGCGTTGGTGGGTGGAAGTGGCGGTGGGCGGGGCGGGGCGCGGTGCGGTGGTGGCGGGCGGATGGGCGCGCGAGAAAGAGGCCCGCGCTAGGGCGAGAACGCCATCCTGAACGACGGAGGCAAAACACCGATCCGAAAATGAGACCCACGCTGCAGCGGGAGCACGATTCGGAACGAGCGGGGCCCGAAAATGAGGCCGGCGCCTCAGCGAGAGCAGCATTTTGGAAAAACATGCAGGCGAAAACCCAACTCCGGGGAAACCTGTGTAAAACTAGCCTGGCGAAGGACCCAACCATATGCAGTTGAGAGTACCGCAATTGTGAATATCTTCTTCGGTGGCGCTCCCTATGGGGCCACGAGCCGTATGAGGGGTGTGCCGAAATACGTGGCAGTGTACACAACACGAACGAAGACGATAGGTCCGAATATGAAAGCTTGAGCGCGTGCGAGTCGGATCGCGAGCGAGTCTGATTATGAATGAATCTGCGCGCGATTGATTCTATTCGCATGAATGCGTGCATGGATACGCCCAGTGTAAATGTATGTATACGACTGTGAACAGTTTTGGTCTGCGTGACTCTCGGTACTCGTGACTCTGAGCGTCGCCTCTGCAGGGGGCTTCCCTGGGAACCCCGACGGCAGCGCCCGCGCGCCGCGACGCCCATGTCGGCACGCCGCACACCTGGTGTGCGGGACGCATGCGGACGGCAGCACTGTGGCCTTCGGTGGGGTTCCCTGTGGGGCCACGAAACGTGTGAGGGGTGTGCCGAAATGGGTGAGCGGGACGCATGCGGACGGCAGCCATGGGGCCTTCGGTGGAGCTCCCTATGGGGCCGCGAAGCGTGTGAGGGGTGTGCCGAAATGGGCGTGCGGGGCGCATGCGGACGGCAGGCCTTCGGTGGAGCTCCCTGTGGGGCCACGAAACGTGTGAGGGGTGTGCCGAAATGGGTGTGCGGGACGCATGCGGACGGCAGCCATGGGGCCTTCGGTGGAGCTCCCTGTGGGGCCACGAAACGTGTGAGGGGTGTGCCGAAATGGGTGTGCGGGACGCATGCGGACGGCAGCCATTGGGCCTTCGGTGGAGCTCCCTTTGGGGCCACGAAACGTGTGAGGGGTGTGCCGAAATGGGTGTGCGGGACGCATGCGGACGGCAGCACTGGGGCCTTTCGTGGAGCTCCCTGTGGGGCCACGAAACGTGTGAGGGGTGTGCCGAAATGGGTGTGCGGGACGCATGCGGACGGCAGCACTGGGGCCTTCGGTGGAGCTCCCTGTGGGGCCACGAAACGTGTGAGGGGTGTGCCGAAATGGGTGTGCGGGACGCCTGCGGACGGCAGCCATGGGGCCTTCGGTGGAGCTCCCTATGGGGCCACGAAACGTGTGAGGGGTGTGCCGAAATGGGTGTGCGGGACGCATGCGGACGGCAGCACTGGGGCCTTCGGCGGAGCTCCCTATGGGGCCACGAAACGGTGTACTGAGTGGGCGAAGAGGAGAGGAGGAGGAGGAGAGGAGAGGAGGAAGGAGGAAGGAAGGAGACGCGGGGCACCGTCTCTTCAAAACGAGGGCCCAACACCACAGGATGGTTGGGAAAAACAGTACGCGGGGGGGGGTCGGCTACTCCCATTCCGTCATCAGGGGAAGAGGGAGAGTAGTATTCATATTGAGTAATTGTAGAGGGGCGGGGGAGCGCGGGGGGAACAGAGGAAAAAGAGAGGAGAGGGATGAGGGCGGGAGGAGGAGGAGGGAGGGACGGGGAGAGAGAGGAGGGATGGGCGGAAGGAGGGAGGAGAGAAGAGAGAGAGGAGCAGGAGGAGGTGGAGGACGAGGGCAGAGGACGAGGAGAAAAGAAAGGGTAGGAGAGCGGAGGGAGAGGAAAAGAGGGAGGAAGACCTCTGGACACCCATGGAGATCTCCAAGAGTCCCAGAGGGAGGAGAGAGGCAAGGGGCGAGGTGGATGCACTCACATCTCACGACACCTGCCTGAGATCTGCCCCGTGCCGCTGCCAGTGCTCTCGCGGGGCGGGGGGGGGCGGGCAGCGCTGGATCGATGGCAGAAGTGAAGGCACCTCCTCCCCCAATCCCCTCCAATCCCTCCCCCATTCCCTCCCCCATCCGCCCTCCCCTCCCGTCGCCTGTTTCTCCTCTCCCCTCCGCTCCCCTTGTCTCCCCTCCCGTTCCCTCCTGCCCCCCACCCTCCCCTTCCAAATCCACTATTTCCTCCTCGTTTTCCCTCCCACATGCTTCTCATCCTCCTTCTTGTCGTCCTCGTCCTCCTCTTCCTGCTCCTCCTCCTCCTCGTCGTCCTCCTCCTGCTCCTCCTCCTCCTCCTCCTCCTTCTCCTCATTCTCTCCTCCTCCTCCTCTCCTCCTCCTCCTCCTCCTCCTCCTCCTCCTCCTCATCATCATCTCATCATCTCATCCATCATCATCATCATCATCATCATCATCATCATCATCTCATCATCATCATCATCATCATCATCATCATCATCATCATCATCATCATCTCATCATCATCATCATCATCATCATCATCATCATCATCATCATCATCATCATCATCTCATCATCATCATCATCATCACATCATCATCATCATCATCATCATCATCATCATCATCATCATCATCATCATCCTCATCATCATCATCATCATCATCATCATCATCATCATCATCATCATCATCATCATCATCATCATCATCATCAGCATCAGCATCAGCATCAGCATCAGCATCATCAGCATCATCATCAGCAGCAGCATCAGCATCAGCATCAGCATCAGCATAATAATCATCATCAGCATCATCATCATCATCATCATCATCATCATCATCATCATCATCGTCAGCATCCGAATCATCATCATCAGCAGCAGCAGCATCATCAGCAGCATCATCATCAACATCACCATCCTCATCCTCATCCTCATCCTCCTCCTCCTCATCATCATCATCATCATCATCATCATCATCATCATCCTCACCTTCATCCCTCAGCAATGTCCTTCTTCTCCCTCGTGCGAATCGCTCCTCGTCCGCATCCGGCTCGCGCTCCCGCGCGCGGACGTCGACGACGGCGACGACCGTGCGGAGACGACGGCTGTGCGGAGACGACGACCGTGCGGAGAAGGCGCCAGCCCCAGCGGATCATCATCGCTGACAGGCAGAGTTCCTGCCCTTTCCGCACCTCGCCGGGGGGGGAGGGGAGAGAGCCGAGGCCGCAGGGGCGGGGTGGGGGGCAGTCAGTTTGCCCCCTCCTCTGTTCTCCTCCTCCTCCTCCTCCTCCTCCTCCTCCTCCGCCTCCTCCTCCTCCTCCTCCTCCTCCCCCTCCTCCTCATTCTCCTCCTCCTCCTCCCCCTCCTCCTCCTCCTCTTCCTCCTCCTCCTTTCTTCAACTTCCTTTTCCTTATAGATGACTCCTCCCTATCGCACCCCGAGGCCGGTCGAAAGGACGGGCCGGGCGCTTCGGCTGAGACTTCCTCCCCATGTATGACCCTGATGCTAAAAGTTTGACGACAATACTTTCACAAATGGAGGGCGGGTGGTTTTCGAAATGTGGGTCTCGCCTTAGCGCTGCGCACATTCGTTCTAAAAGTTGAGAAGAAACTTCACGGATTGAGGGCGGTTCGTTTCAAGAGGTGGCTCTCGCTTTAGCGCCGCGCACTTCGTTTTTTTAATTCGCAAGAGTTTCACGGGTTGAGGGCGGTTCGTTTTGAACATGCGGCTCTCGCCTTAGCCTTAGCGCCGCGCGCAATCGTTTTAAACATCTGCCAGAGTTTCGCTGACTGAGGGCGGTTCGTTTTCAGAAGGTGGCTCTCGCTCCAGCGCCGCGCACATTCGCTTTACACATTTGCAAGACTTTCACTGGTTCTCGTGGTTTACGTCACGGGAACAGCGTTTGGAACGAGTGCCGCGGGGGTCGTTTCCGCGCCTTGGGGCTCTCCGGATCCAAGACGAACAAACACCCCCCGTGGAGGAGGAGGAGGAGGAGGAGGAGGAGGGGAGGAGGCGAAGGAGGAGGAGAAGGAGGAGCAGGTGGGAGAGGAGGAGGAGGAGGAGGAGGGAGGAAGTAAATGGAAATGTTGACTAGTATAATGCCCCCACCAGGGAGGCCGCCACGGAGAGATCGACAGGGCGAGAGGGGAACGGTCGGGCCACGGCCCGTCGCACCTGGACGATGTATTTTCCACTCTCCAGGCGACCACGTCGCTGGCGACTTGTGTGAGAGAGAGAGGCTAGCCACTCCGAGGGGCCGCCGGCGTCTGAGGTCCAGGAACGCCGGGGCCGAAAAGGCGTCGGCCAACCAAGTCCAGCAGCTCATTAACAGAACATTAACAGTACCTATATGCAAAGGGTGGCACGCGGGCGGGGAGCAAAGAGGGGCTGTAGAGAGTTCTGTTCAGCCGTATCCTGGTACGGCACACGGTGGGGAAGGCCCGCTGGACAACACATAGCGCGCGAGCACGTACAATGTTGACTAGTATAATGCCCCCACCAGGGAGGCCGCCACGGAGAGATCGACAGGGCGAGAGGGGAACGGTCGGGCCACGGCCCGTCGCACCTGGACGATGTATTTTCCACTCTCCAGGCGACCACGTCGCTGGCGACTTGTGTGAGAGAGAGGCTAGCCACTCCGAGGGGCCGCCGGCGTCTGAGGTCCAGGAACGCCGGGGCCGAAAAGGCGTCGGCCAACCAAGTCCCATATCACAGACTGGAGAGCAGCTGGGGAGAAATTCCCATAACACTCCACTGGCCCACGGCCGCAAAGAAACTACTCACGCTAGAAAAGAGAGACCGCGAGCCTCGGCCTGGCAGGCAGCGGATCGGACAGCAGGCGGAAGCTTGCGGATGGCCGCGAGGAGGCGGCCAGCCTTCTCATACCTCTGCACGCTGCGAAACGAGGCCCAGCGCCCGCGCGCCTGGATCTCGGGCAGCGTCCTGGCACGGCGGAGGAAGTCCTCACTGGGCCCCCCGTGCCTGGCGAGGTGAGGCGTGACTTTGAAAGGGATGCCAACGGCCCGGGCGGCCCGCTGCAGCACTTTATTGTACGAGGCATACGTGTGGCTAGGGAGCAGCGTCTGCGAGCGGGCACGGCGGGCTTGGCGGATGAGGGCAGCGAAGGCACCGACTACGCCAGGTCGACTGGCCTCATCAAGGAGGACGGTGTCATCCTGCACGCCGGTCTTGCTGGTACGGATGCCGATGAGCTGGCCGGCCACCTGGCTGGACGGCGCGACAACCATCCCGTACTTGTTGTAGTGAACCCCAGCGTGCATGCCCGGCGTGAAGCACGCGACCAGAGGCATGAGCACCAGCTCCGAGGGCCGCAGGTAGGTGTCGAACTGCACAACGAGGCCGCGGGCGGCCTCGAGGTCGGACTCGACGCCGGTCCGCGACAGGTGGTACGCCATCAGCACAGCGGCCGACCACGGGAGGGGATCCGAAGTCGAGTCAGGCTCCAGCTTGCCCCAGCCAGCCATGGCAGCGCGAGCGAGCGGGAGGACCCCAGGCTGGCGGAGGCTGACGTTGAAATGGTCGGCGACAGCCGCCAGCACATACCGAGCATCGCCCCGCGACCGCTCGGCTACGAAGAGCTCCTC
The DNA here is from genome assembly GCA_963575745.1 of Prorocentrum cordatum. Taxonomy (NCBI): domain Eukaryota; class Dinophyceae; order Prorocentrales; family Prorocentraceae; genus Prorocentrum; species Prorocentrum cordatum. Next base: position 8,289 of record CAUYUJ010002334.1, read on the forward strand.
GAGGAAGCGGTCGAGGGCGGCGTCGACGGCTGGGAGGTCGCGGGCGGTCCAGCGCGCCGGGCCCAGGCCCATCTGCGCGGCGAACTCGTGCAGGCTGGCGTGGTACCGCTCGGCGGTCGTGGCGGTCACCCTCGAGCGCCGGAGGAAGCCAGGGTTGTAGTCAGCGGGCTCTCGCCGGACGCGAGGCCGCCGCGCGGCAACGGCAGCGGCGGGGCGTCGGCGCACCGGCCCGCGGCCCTCGGACGGAGCCTCCTCCAGCGGGGGGCCTCGGGGGCCCCCAGACGCCGCCCCACTGCTTGGCGTCCGACCTCCAGAGCGGGGCCCAGCGCGAGGGACAGGTCGGGCACGGGAGCGCCCGAGGACCGAAGTCGCAGCCCGCCGCCCGGCAGAGACCAGCCTGCCATCGTTCCTCGAGTAGTGGAGCACCATCTGGCCTCCTGGCGCCGCGCGGCGCCGCCGCTGCCAGGATGCTGGCAGCGAGGTGGCAGGCGCCCGGGGGGTACGCGCCGGCCAACGTGGTCTTCCACTGAAGCTTGAGCCCTCCCGTGGGCGCACGGACACGTACCTTCCCAGACAAGTGCTCGTGCCTGTGGCCCCCTTCGCAGAGCAGGCCGATGTCGTGCAGGGCCCCCAGACTTGAGACGATAGTGGTGGGCTTCTTGTAAGGCGCGCCGAACCGGCAGCAGTGGTAGGTAGCCCAGGAGCGCGAGTGCTGGTCCAAGAACTTCCGGAGTGGGGCCCATCGGAAGAGGCCCGAGGACTGAGGGTTCTCAAGAGACCAGTGGATCCCGTAGCGGCTGCAGACCTCCAAGAGACGCACCGTGACGTGAGCACACCGTCGGGCCGCCCTGATGGCGGAGACCTCGCGAGCCCCTCGCCGAGAGATGGACCACGGGGTGCACGGGGTGCCGAAGTGGACGAACCAGACGGCCCGGGAGGTGATCCAGGAACGCACCTGAGACTCGACCTTCGGGTTGAGGAGGTCGCACCAGGGCCCGTGCTTGATGTCCATGGGGGCCGCGACGACGAGGCCCGCCTGGGCCAGGGCACCGGTCCAGCGCCCGCAGCCCGAGAAGACCTCCAAGGCAGCCCGGGGTCGCGGAGCCCGCGCAGCGGTCGGCGTAGAGAACGCAGACGTAGCAGGAGGCCGAGGAGACAGACCGTGATCTGACGTTTCATCCACTCGAAGTGGCTGCATCCTGGGCCCACACCGGCCCCAGCGGCCGGCCGAGCCACGACAGGGCGGCGGCCGGCGGCGGGCGGAGCCCGCGCCTGCGAAAGCGCGGCCGCCACGCGGCCGCCTCGGCCAAACCACCGAGGGCGCCGAGAGGCCCGGCGGGGGCGCGAGCCAGGCGGGCTTGCGCGGCCCCTGCCGGCCTCGCCGAAGGAGCACGTCACGCGGGGGGGCCGGCACGCGCCTGGGGTGCCTCGGCGGGCCGTCGCGGGGGAGCGGCCGAGGGGTGTGACGGCAGAGGTCTGAATCCTCCCCCCCTCGTCGGCACGCTGGGTCCCCCGCGACGGCGGGCGGCGCCAAGGCGCCGGCAGCCCGAGCGGGGCCCGCAGCGCCAGCAGTCTGTCCCAGGGGCGGCGGCGGGGGCGGGGCCGCACCAGGCCGTCCCGCAACCCCAGCGGCGCCGGCGCCAGGTCCCACGCGACGCTGCCCAGGGCGGTACAACCCCTGCAGGGCCTTGCGCGAGCCACCATCGCTGACGTTCCTCCCTGTGTCGAGGTATCGGCGCCGCCAGCGGATGCCGGTGGCCACCTGGATGGCGGCACTGCGCCTGCACACGGAGCCGAGGCCGACGTCGACGGCGCGGCCCTTCTCGGTCGAGAGCACCTCGGCCATGTTGTCCCCGAGGCTGAGGACGCGGCGCCCGTGGCACTCGAGGCTCCTGGAGGCGTGCCGAAGCCCCGCGAGGGCGATCCGGGCCTCCAGGATATGGATGGGCGCCCGCGTCCTCCATGCACCCTCCACGACCAGCGACCAGGCTTCTGGGGCGACGAGCTCGTCGGGGATGTCCTCGAAGGTCGCGCGCCGCGGTGCCTGTGCAACCCGAGCCCGGACGGTGCCGTGGGGGCGCTCGTCGGCCCTCCTCGGCGGCGGGGCCCAGGTCGCGATGCCGCAGCTGGGGTCCCCCTCACCGAGCACCCCTCCAGCGCCAGGAAGCCAGCCGGGCGTGTAGGTGTCGTCCTCCAGGGCCTCGGGCCGCTTCTCGTCGGGCGTGAAGCGCCAGCGCTCCCGAAGGCGCGCGAGTCGGCGCACCGCCTCGGGGTCGCAGCGCCGGCGGTGTAGGGCGTAGCCCGCCTCGGAGGAGTCGGAGCAGAGCACGATGTCCGACACGGGCGCGGCGAGGTCGACGACCGCCTGGAAGATGAGCCCTCGGAAGACGCGGACCTCCTGCCGAGCGGGACTCGGTAGAGGGGAAGGCGGCCCGAGCCGGCACTCGTCCACGCACCTGTAGAGGTGGCGGAAGATGGACATGGCCGGCCGCAGGAGGAGGCAGTGCTGGATGAAGTGTCCGAGGACGACCCGCACCTGCCACGCGGCACGGGGCACGCCCGGGCGCTCCAGCTCCAGGCAGGCGAAGTAGAGCCGCCAGGCCCGCTCGTCGGAATGACGCAGAGTCCGACGGACGCCATCATACACCACGCCCACCATACCGAACTCGAGGGACGGCTCGCAGACCTCGTGGTACACGATGCCCCGGCGGTCGAGCTCCTCCATGACGCTGGCCAGGCCCGCCGCAGCATCGGCGGCGGAGAGACCCAGGATCCCCACGTTGTCGACGTAGACGGAGCCGGCGGGCCTGCCAGGGGCCGCCGGGCGCGGCGGCTGACGGTCCAAGACGAGGCTCGCAGGCCCGCCCGTGAGCGCGTGACCCACCCACGAAGTGACCGAGGAGTGAACGACCCAAAGGGCCCAGCTCCAGCCCATGGCGACGCCACGGAAGGCGGGGAACACCACGTCGTCGGCGCCGACGGGGATGAGGCGGCCGTCCTCCCAGACGTGCGTCGCCCCGTACACCGACGCGGGCTCGGGGTAGTCCATGCCGAAGTCCTCGGCGATGGCGTCCGAGCAGAACTGGTAGAAGCTGTCGGCCAGGTCGAGCGAGGCACCGTAGATGGCGGGCGCCGAGGTCGCGTCGGAGGCTCCCAGGGCAGCGTCCGACCAGTCCTGCTCCGCCAGCGCGGCCGGGGTCCCGAGGGCAGCGTGCGGTGGGCTCCAGTGGGTCCGGTTCGTCTCGCGGGCGTCGACCACGAGCCTGATGAACCCCCCCTTCTTCTCGACGAAGAAGCAGCCCACGCGAGCACGAATGCGCCGACGGTAGCCGACAAGGCCTCGTTCCGCCAGGCGGCGGACAAACCTGACCCGCGCGTCGGGCGAGCCAGCGAGGTGAGGGTCCCAGTAGGGCACGATGGGGTCGAGCCCCTCCGCATCAGCCAAGAAGACCCTGTCCGGCTTCCGCACGTACCGATCGGGGTCGGCGAAGGCGCGGACGACGAAGTCGGGGCAGATGTCCTCGACGCGCTTCGGGACGATCTTCGACTTCCAGAACTTGAGCTTGTCCTCCCTGTAGGGTGCGACCTTGGAGGGCGCCCCGGCGCACAGCGAGTCGGACTTGAGGAGCTCCTGAAGGGCTCCGCGAGGGGTGAGCCCAGGCGGCCGTGGGCCGTGCCGGCCGATGTTGCGACGCAGGTGAGCGAGGCAGCTGGCCTGCGTGGCGGAGGGCGCGCCGGGCGTGGTGGAGCCACGGGCTGGCGCGCTGCCGAACCCGTGGACCGAGGCACGGGAGAGGTCGTTGATCGAGCGAACGGCCTCCCGAAGTCGGTGTTCGCGACAGCGTCGACGTACGGCACGGAGGGCCAGATACCTCGGCGCGTCGGCCAGGTCCACGAACCCAGAGGGCTGCGGGACCGGAAGTGGCAGAGGCTCACCGTGACGACGATGATCGCGACGAGCCATGCCCAAGAAGACAAAACTGCGGACGTGGAGGAGCCCACGCCGAGAAGGCCGGCCCAGCGGCGCGGGGCGGTGAGCCCGCGGGCTGGGACGGCAGGGCAGGGGGCCCCACGCCCGCCTACCCGCTGCCCTCCTTCTTGGGGTGCTTCGGCGGCTTGTCCTTCGAGCCGCTCGCCGAAGTCTCCTCCCGCCACTGCCTCCCCGCCTTCATGATGGCCGCCTCGGACCGCTGCTGCTCGCCGACCCAGGCGTCGAAGGCCGGGAGCACGAACCCGCCGGACTCGTCGATGGCGGCGTCCAGCACCACGTCGAGCCCGTCGAAGTCGGGCTGCCTCGGGTTGCGCCTGGTGGCAGCCTCGAGCTGCTTCAAGCGGCGCACCATGTACTCCACCCCCGCCACGTTGTAGAGGTCCAGCTGGTCGAACTGCTGCATGATGCGGAGCACGGAGCAGAGCATCCGGTGCTCGCGGGCGGTGTTGCTCTTCTCCGGGATGCCGGACCTCCTGACCCACGTCGCGTGGTGTTCGTCCCAACCCTCCTGTCCGGCATCCCGAAGAGCGAGGCAAGCCTCGCGCGTAGCCCGCTTCCCTTTGAGGGGCCATCCAGGGATGGCCTGCTCTCGCATCTTCGAGACGGAGGTGCGGAAGCTCATGAAGCGATCCTTCTCCTCGTCCCGCTCGTCGCCAGCGATGCGCGGGTCCCGACCAGGACCTCCGCGCGCCCGAGCCTGCCACTCCTCGAAGGAGCCGCCGGCCTCGACACGCACCGCCGTCTGCCAGACGTCGTCGATCAGCACGAGGCCCACCTCGCCCCGGCGGATGAGCACCTCGTCGTTGCCCACGGAGGCCGCGGGCACCTCTTCGCCATACTGGGGCGAGGTCGGGTCCGAGACGAACCACCGCTCGTCCCGCGCGAGGGGGGCCGCCGAGGCGGGGTACCCGAGGATGTCCCCCAGCGCCCGCGCCTCGCGGTAGTACTGGTGCATCTCCTCGGCGTCCACATCGGCATCGTCGAACACGTAGATGTTGCCACGGTAGCGGTCGGGGAAGGCTCCCCCACGCTGGAGGGCGACCACTCGGAAGCCCCCCAGGTTGGCTGCCGCGATCTCGCCGTCGGGAGTCACCCACACCCACCATTGGTCCGGCCCCTTGACGAGGAGGACCCTGTGGTGCCATTGGAAGTTCTCGTCGTCGTCGTACCGCACGAGGCACTGGGCGTAGGGAACGTCAAGCGCCCTCGGCATTCACGGCGCCAGCCCGCCTCCGCACTCGCTGGAGGGTCGCCGGCGTCGCAGCACCCACGAGCTCCCCACCAGGACCCTCCGCGAGGGCCAGCGGCGGCAGGACCGCGCGAGGCGGCCCCGCCCGAAGCAGCCAGGCAGCCGCGGCGGCCACCCCGGCGGCGAAGCTCGCGAGCCCGACGAGGACCACGAGCACCCAGGCCCCGGACGGAGCCGCTGGGGCCGGGCACTGCGGGCACACGCAGGCCGGGCACGCGGGGCAGGCCGCCCCGAGGTGCTCCGGGCCGCAGCGCGAGAGCTGCTCCCGGAGGATGTCCAGCACGCCCGAGCTCGGCTCGTGCCCGCTGAAGATGCAGGTGCAGGACGGGTCCGCGGGCGGAGCCGGCGCGGACCAGCGGGACGCGAGGATCCCAAGAACCCAGCCAGCCGCCGCCTGCATGCACGAAGCGGCGAGACTGGTGCCCAAGAAAACTTGAGCAAAGAGGGGCTGTAGAGAGTTCTGTTCAGCCGTATCCTGGTACGGCACACGGTGGGGAAGGCCCGCTGGACAACACATAGCGCGCGAGCACGTACAATGGACATGATCAAGTCCCGACGCGGCGAACATACATGTGGAGGTCAGGCCCTTTCGCGTGCTTCTGAGCACGCGACAAGACCTTAGGCCAGAGGCCCGCATCAATGTTCCAGCTATACACGGGTGGTGTTGGTGGGTTCCCGCTTGCACTCGACTTTCAGAGTGCGAACTCGTGCTTTGGCATGAAACACAAAACTCCCCCAGACCCACCCACAACTCGTGATGAAAGAAGGGCGAGGAGGTGGAGGAGGTGGATGAGGGAGGAGGAGAAAGGAAAACTCGCACCATGAGGAGGAGGAGGAGGAGGAGGAGGAGGAGGAGGAGGAGGAGGAAGAGGAGGAGGAGGAGGAGTGAGGATGAGGACGAGGAGGAGAAATGAGGAGAGGAGAGAGGAGGACAGAGGAGAAAGGATACAGGAGAGATGAGAGAGGAGAGAGGAGGGAGGAGGGAGGCAAGTTAGGTGCACTCGCGCCATAGCTGACATTCTGCCACTCACACCCGTCCCTTCCCGTTGCGCTGATGGCCTTTTTTTCTGTCCTCCTCGACCGCGTGTCATAGCGTGCTGGGGAGCTCCCAAAAAGACCCCTTATCGTCTTGTGCGCAGTCGGAGGAGGAGGAAGAAGAGGAGGGCGTGGCGGATGAGCAGAATAATGAGGAGGAACAGGAGGAAGAGGAGGAGGAGGAAGGAGGAGGAAGAGGATGAGGACGAACAGCAGCATCGGGAACTGGAGTGGAAGGAGCAGGAGGAGCAGGAGGAGCAAGAGGACCAGGGAAACGCGGAGAAACGGGGCGACAGCGATGAGGAAGGACTCGGATCCAGAGAAGTGACCCGCACTGGGGCGAGAGCGCCATTCTGAACGACGGGAACAAAGCGACGATCCTAACATGAGGCGAACGCTGCAGCGGCAGCACCATTTTGAGACACCGAAGACGCTTCGGTTGGAACAAAAACGCTGGAAACGCCAAAGAATGAAATCTTGTGCGTGTGTGAGAGAATGAGAATGAGAATGTCTGTTCACTAAGTGAGGAAAATGGAGCCTAGACCGAGGGAGGGAGATCGCGCCTGGGATCAGACCGTCTAGCCTTCTCGGCTTTACTTAGCACTTTGGGCCACTGACCTTGGCGGATCAACTTCAAATAACCCTCTCCAGTCGGTGTGGCTCTGCAACATTCTTTGCGGAGGTTACGGTTCTGCTGACTGGCGAAGAACCCACACCTCCCGCAAAACCAAAGACCCAACTTCGTGCTAAGATTCATGGCATGTGTATCGTGCACCCAGTCCCCAGCCACGTGCAACCTATGCCCGTCAGGGACTGTGTAAAAATCCCCATTCAGGTTGGGGGGCTGAAAACAAGAGCTGCCTTTCCAAACTTCCAGGCGCCCCTGGGAGGCCGAGCCCATACAGCGCTTGCACTTCCGACCACTGTCGTCCAACACGTGACAGGTCGAGAAAAAGGAAACCGCACTCGGAACAGGCACGGGAGCTGCAACAGGGGGAGGAGGAGGAGGAGGAGGAGGAGGTGACCCGCCTTCCTTCCTCCTCTCGATGTCCTGAAGCTCGCTGGCCATGGAGTCTGCGGCCGCGCGCAGGAGCCTGTGCCTCACCAAGAAGGCCTGTCGCTCGATGTCCAACACTTGATGACGTATGGCAGGGGGCAGCCGTACTTCTGCTGCCATATCACCAACCAGTTCATATATAGTAGCATTACCGATCACTTTCCAACGCACAGCCCGTCCATCAACGATATCACTACCAGTCGAGTGCGAGTTGACGAACTCCACGGAAACATCATTCACATCACGCGTACTCATCAAAATCTGAATGCGAGCCCACAAATCTGCATCAGCACCTCGAGGATCCAAGTACTTGCATTGGGCCCAACCCTTGGATACATTCTCACAATCTGTGATATAATGAATGGGCCCAGCACTGGCCCAGATGGCGAGCCACAGGGACCTCAACTCTCCTCTGGCCACCGACTGCTTCAATCCTGGCAGACCGCCGACGATGTGGGCACCCACTGCTGGCGGATCATAACTAGACATCACAACAACCCCCATGGCCACCCTGCGCAACCGTGGATCAGCTGTATCTGGACCTCCACTTGCATCCCCGAAAATAATTGTGGGATGCTTTGCCGTGCCTCGAGGCAGACAACCAGGCCCAACCTCAACGATCCCACTGTACTGCCAATCGTCGGTCAACTGCGGGTCAGGGGTTCGCGTCCACAGTGCTGGGATCAAGCCTCTGAGCCAGAAACATGCTGCTGCTTCATGCTGGGATTGGGCAGAGGAATATAACGTGTCGCTAGCTTCATATATAGGCGAATCCTTATTACAACTGCAAGCCCAAGACCGATGAAACGACGTCTCCACCTCACTCTTACAACGAAGACATGTCATGAAATCCTGCAGCTCCGATTCACTCTTGCCACGATGCTCGGCAAGAGTTCCATTGCGACTCCGAGGCCATGCGCCTCCGACGGCAATGGAAAGTAGTAGCCCTGCCAATCTCGCTCCTCCTGCTTGAATGGTGCCCAATTGTTCCAAGAGACGTCTCAAGGACCATGTATCGATACCACCTTGGATGCCCTCTCCGTCGAAGTGCTGAGCCGCCTGTGACCAGTAAGGTAACATAGCAGCTACACGCACATCAGCCAAGAAATCATCAAAATTGCCCAAAGCTTTCACACCTGAAAATCAGTCGGCTGGGAAGCGCCAATCATGGTCCGAGGCAGGTAGGACCCAGTCAGTAGGACCACGTGGTACCCAACCAAATGACAACATATATGTGATGATCGCCGACAGTGGTCCACGTACATGCCGTGAACGCTGAGCTGCTGGTACGCCTTGTAGCTTGTCGACGACCTTGGCCCATGCACGCTCCACAGATGATCTGATCTCAGGACGATCCCTCCACTGCTGGAGCCACATGGCAAAAGTGCCGTGCGCAAACTTCTGGGCGGGATCATATTCGGGGGACCTAATAGCCAGCAATGACGTCAAACACCTACCCTTGGCACGTACCTGACAAGAAGCACCGAGCCTCCGCCGATGTTGAAGAAGATACTGGCCGAACGCCCCGTGCAGCTGGTAACCGTAACTGCCTACTGCTTGTCCTCCCTGCTTCTCCAAACGCGATGATATCTTGACTCTGCGCATGGCGACGGTGTACCTGCGAACCTGCTTGTGTCGAGCCACGTGCTTGGCAACTCGCTTCACTCTCTGCTCTCTCGCATGCCGTCGTCCAGCACCAAGATCAGCACCTAGATACACACAACTGCGTGCCGCTGTCATGTGAATGCCCTTCCTGCGAAGAGCCTTGACTACATCAACTGCATCTGAATAGTGACTGCAGGCCACCACTGACTTGGAAGCTATCTTGAGCCCCTGGTCGTGGAAGCCCTCTGCCGTGTCCGTTATGCACTTCACCAAATTGACTCGTACCTGCCGTCGTGAACCCCTCGTCACTTGGGATAGATCGTCAATCCAAAGTCTGTGGCTGCAATGGACGTTCGCCTTGCACATTTTATCCATCACGAAAAAAGTCCCAATGCGCGCGAAGCGCGTCCCAGAGCGGAGGCCCTGGATAATAGAACGTGTGACCTCAAACGGAACCGAGAATGCACGCAACTGATTCAGAGTCCGTGGGCATGCACATTGAACCAACTCAAGGTAGAGTACTGTCGGTGGGAATTCCAAGCGTACTGCAGCCCGAGCGGGTTTGAGCCAGAACATCGTGTCGTAATACGGTTCAATATCCGTCAAGCTGTGGCCGTATGGGATGTGCAATATCGCTGACACCTCTTCATCAAGGAGCCTCCGGAATGCTTCTTGCAATGACGAGTTGCCTTTGACTGCTGCATCCCAAGAAGGCTCCGTATCCGCCGTCCATTGCTGGACCCAAGGCTCACGTGCTTTGCTCCACACCCTTCCGAGCATAGATATGAGCCCAATAATTCTATCCCCAGAGGCCTTTTTGGGCAGGAGCTTACCAATAACCACTAACGTTTGGGCAGGCCAGACGAGCAGGGACTCCACGCAATTGAGGAGGTCAGCCAGAGCTCCAAGACCCACATCAGGGAGACGCTCGAGATCTCCAGGGGACACGCGATCCACACCTAAACCCGTCTTACTTTTCATGTCACGCAGAGCACGCCGTAGGTCACTGACACCCAGGGGAGGTAGGGGATCAGGATTATCACGTACTGCATCTCGCACAATACCCAACACCGACGCCAAGGCGGCCTCGGGATCAGTAACCTCTGGGGCCCAAACCTTACGCTATTTCCTGGATTTGAAATCTATGATGTCCTTCGGGCGAAATAACAGCTGACCGTCATCATCGAGGAACCCGAGAGGAGGAAGAGGGTCCTGCCGAGTAGCCCTATGCAAGGTGCCCAGAGCCTCCGACGACGATGCCCACTCGCAGAACTCCTTGAGCGACGCTGCCGTCGCTCTCCTCTGGCTCCGCTTGGCAATCCTATCAGCCCACGTGGCAAAACGCAACAACGTGTCGAGGGACGCCTCAGAGACGGCAGAAAGCAGCTTCAGCCATTCAGACCACCCAGCCTCCAGACCATCGCGGATATTGCAATGGACCTGCTCTGGACGATCTTCAACCAAGCCTACACACGCTTTCTCCAGTTGCCGTCGTTGGGACAGCCCGCTACCTCGACTGCGATGCTTATGAATCCCCACTAGTACGGTATGCAATCTAGCCCACCAATTAGAGACCGCATCCCGTAACAGAGCCGACCGATATTTATGATTCACCTGCACCTCATGAACAACGAACCGAGGAACGTCAGCACGGGACACACCATGAGGCTGTTCTTCCCGATGATGCGCTAGTATAGTGGACTCTAGAGTCCTTACCCACGACGAATAGATACCACTAACCAGACAACATCCTTCAGGGTCAATCTGGTAGACGGCCGACTGCTGGATGTATGGAGGGAGGGAAAGAGAGGGGAAACTCTGGAAACCTACCGAGGCTCTCTGGGCCTCCCACAACTCGGCAGGAATATTATACGGAACTACTTCAACGCTGCTATGCTGACTAGAGGACTGGGTCGAATTAAGGACCATAGGCTCAGTACCGAGATCCGACGAACACGAGGGAGTCCCCAGGAGCACCGACGAGGCCCCGAGACCACCCCCAGGAGCCAGCGTGTTCGTCTGACCGTCCGTACTCGAACCTGATCCTGAAACTCCAGGGGATTCAAGGGTAACCTCATCCCGTGTCGAAGTGAAATTAAACTCATCAGCCCACGGGTCTTCCTCGGAACAGAACGACTCAGCCTCGAACGCCTCACCAACGTCGGTCGCGTCGCTGCTGGGAGAGGGCCTGGAAGTGGGGTTGAGGGCGACAAGGCAATCACTGAACAACTGATCATACTTTTCCTCACGCTTCGCCGCCGCCTCCTGCCGAGCAATGTTTCGCTGTGCGCGAGCTCGGCTGGCCTTAGACCCGCTTGTCGGTTCTGTGCCAGGGCGAGCCATCTGAGGCAACTTGGATGCCAGCACAAGCGAGCGTGAGAGCAGCTGTGCCCCTGCCTGCCTGACCTGCACCTCGATGCCGATGTGGGTCTTCCAGGGGACCGAGAAGACTGGCCTGACTGCCCTCACGTACGAGAGCGCCGACGTGCTGCACAGAACGAAATCGATCATGCTGCCGTTCACTCCCGAGTCGCACGTGCATTGAACGTCGGGAGCCAGCACATGCCCTCCAACTCGGGCTGCGGATTCAGACTTGGTGACCGCTGCAGCTGGGACATTGAAGTCCCCCACAACCACCCACGGCAACTGAAGGGCATGCAAAAATGCGCCAAGGCGCTGGTAGCGTATGAGGTTGGGCCCTGTGAAGCCCATCGAGTTGATGCCATAGAAACAGACTAAGACGAAAGTGTAACCAGCCATGTGGACAACGACGGGCATCATCCCGTCCAGAACTCGTCCTTCACCTGCTCGAATGACTTGTGCGCTGCACATAGTCTCAAAATTGCGCACCTGCAAATGGCCTCGACTGACGATCCACTCTCCCCCCTCATTGGCTCGAGCTTCCTGACTGGCAGCCACTGTGCGAAACTGGTGGTCCTCGCGAGCAGGGTTGGCGTGCAATCGAAGTCCCTCACCTCGTGCAAGCTTATCCCATTTACGAAGACCCTTCCGAGATACGTGTGTCTCGGCAACTGCAAATAGTGAATGCGCCTCGTTCTGACTGATTAGATACTTCCAAATCTTGTCACTCATGCACGTGACATTCCCAAAAAGTAAAGAGGCCACAGCTTCACCATCCGAATCAATAGTAGGAGCCAAGTCCACTGGCGATTCACCCAATGATGGCGAAGCTGGCAAAGAGGGAGAGGAAGGGGAAGACTGCGTACTCGTGCTGCCTCGCGGACCTGCACTGGAGCTGTCCAGTGATGATCCACCCGTCGAGGGACACGAACTAGGAATCGCGCAAGGACTGGAACTGCTCGCCGTAGCCCCACTCGACCGTCCTGCAGGAGTCGAGCGAAGCGGCGATCTGTGTCACTTGGCCGCGAAGCCCTTGCCGCTCGACTTGGCGGCGTCGGTGGACTGGCCCTTGCCGCTGGCGTTGGCCGCAGCCCTCGCTGCAGCGGCAGCAGCTGCCGCCGCAAACTTGGCCTGCGAGATCTTCTCCGCATCCGCCTGTACAGCCGCTGCACGAGCCTCGGCTGCCGCCGCCTCCTCCGCTGTCGGCGAGGCCTCGGCCGCCGTGGCGGAGGAGCGACTGTCGCCTGAACCCGCAGACGACGCTGTCTCGGCTGTAGGAGATGAGCCCTCTGCCGAGTTGCCGCCATCGGCGGCCTGGCCGTCGGATTTCGCCTGCTCCGCGGTGACGCCGTCGACCTTGCGCTGCTTGCCCATGCGCTCCTGCACCTGCTTGCGCACCTCCTTGGCTCTGTCGAGCCATCCCTGGATCTCCTTCTCTCGAGCCCCCAAGTTCTCCTTGGCGGCTTTGAGCTCCTTCTCGAGCTGCTCCATGATGGCGCGCTCACTCTCCTCAAACTCGTCGGCAGCATCGTGGAAAATCGACTCATCCCACGAGAGGTTGAAGATGTGGCCGTCGGCGTCGGACTTCGACTGGGAATTGCCTTCCACGACGCCCTCGGACTGCGCCAACCTCTTTGCCGCTGCCTGTTTGGCCGCCGTAGCAGTGGCCAGTGTGACTGCGGCTGCCTTCTCCTTCTCGTCCGCTAGCTCGAGCTGCTTGCGGATCCGCATGACGGAGTTGACGGCCTGGCTGTGTTTCATGTCCGCATCGCGCCAGGCCGCGTCGGTCTTGCGCACCTCCTCAGCTGCTGAGATCTGTGCGTTGGCGTCATCCTGCCTCTGACTCTCCAGTTTGTTCAGCTCCGCTTGGAGAGATGACTTGATGGCAGGGTCTGTGGTCACCTTGATCGCCTCGGCCAGTAAGGACTCAGCACTCGAGGGACCTTTCGTCGGAGACTTCAATGCAGACTTCAACTTCCCATGGTGATCGGTCGCTAGGTAATTGTCCTTGTCATCATCAAAGGACACACGCTTCGGCGACTTCGAGCGGGGATTGTAGAGTCTGACCGTCTTGAAACATCTGCTGCATTTCTTATCAGAACGCTCCAAGATATCATTCCACTCGTTTTTGCCATAGGATCTGCAACGTGTGTACAACCTTGTGGTGTGACTTGCCATTGCTATTCGCACTGCTTAGCCACCGCACGCGCCGGCCGCAATCGGGCTGCGGGTGCGGGCCACTCAAGCACCACGGTGAGGTGCAGTGCTGGACCCAGGGCTGCCAAAATGGAGTTCTGGGCCCAAGTTGCTTGAGTTGTGCGTGTGTGAGAGAAAACTGTACGCAGAGGGAGCGGCCACTCCCTGGTCATCCGCGGAGGAGGCAGGAGAGCAGTGCTCGTGTTGAGTAACTGCAGAGAGGAGAGCGGCGGAGAAGGAGGATGAGGACGAGGACGAGGACGAGGAGGAGGAGAGGCTGGAGCTCGAACGAAGGCCTGGGCAGTTGGTTGTTTTGCATATGGCTGCCGCGGGGCCTCGGCGGCCTCGGCCACCGACTCCGCGCCGATGGAGGTGGCCAGGGTGAAGCCCCGCAGCGCCTGGCCGTGCGGGTCCCGTGCGGGCCCCGGCTCGCCGTCATCACACCATCGTCCAGCGACCCCCTCCTCCCTTGAACGAAGGATTGCAAAAAAAAAAAAAACGAAGGATTGCAAAAAAACGAAGGATTGCAATCCTTCGTGTCTTTTTGTTTTTTTTGCTATCCTTCGTTTTTTTTGCAATCCTTCGTTCGAGGAAGTAGAACTATGCACAGACACCGATTCTGGCCAGGCCCATCCTGAGCCCAGGATCGGCGCATGCGCACTCCTGCCCAGGCCAGGAGGGCACATGCACCGATCCTGGGTCCAGGATGGGCCTTGCCAGGATCGGTGCATGTGCATAGTCCCCTTCGCCCGACCTCCGTCCCTCTTCCTCACACACTGGAGGCCAGCCCGCAGGAAACCTTCCACAAGAAACCCGACCCTGAGACCCCAGGACGTCCGTTGATTTTTGGTGTGTCCAGACGGTCCCTCGGAAGCTCTCTCCAGGTCCTTCCAGGGTTCTTCGACAGGCCTTCCCACGCCACTCTGGCGCCCTGCTATCCGGGTTTTGAATCCCACAAGTTGGCGTGGGAACGCCACGCTTTACTTGGCAAAACCATCGAAACCCAAGAAACCCAGGGCACCCTGAAGGCAAGCAGAGTGTTTCTTGGCATGGGCCCCCACTGTAAATAACTCCTCCCTGTCGCACCCCGAGACGTGTCGGTAGGGCGGGCCGGGCGTTTCGCCTGAGACTTCCTTGCCATGTGTGACCCTGAAGCTTCAAAAGTGGCAGCAATTTCACACATGGAGGGCGGGTCGCTCCTACAATGTGGCTCCCGCCTCAGCGCCGCGCACATTCGTTTCAACAATGAAGAACGGCTTAACGGATCGAGGGCGGGCCGTCTTCAAAGTGTGGTTCTCGCCTTAGCGCCACGAACATTCGTCTTCAACAGTTGCAAGAGTTTCACTGGTTCCCATGAACAGCGTACAAGAAATTATGTTTTGGAACGATTGGGGATTGCCAGGGCGCACCACTTACTTGCGTTGATTCGCGGTGCTGAGGTCCATAACTGGCTTTCTGGCGCGATTCAGGGTCGCCAAGACGCAACGGTCAGATTGATTCGTGGCGCTGGAGTCCCAAGAATGGTGCTTTGGCACGCTTCAAGATCTTCAAACAATTGTCTCCCAACGGGGCAATTAATTCCCTGTGGTAATGAATCCCTGTAGGGGCCCATGAAGAGGGAGCTTGGAGGAAGGGATTATTCCACCTTCATTGATGAGTCTGGGGCTTACACTGGTCCTCCTCCTCCTCCTCCTGCTCCCTTCCTCCCTCCCTCCCTCCCTCCCTTCCTCGTTCCTACTCTCTCCGTCCTACACATCCGCTCTCCTACGCCGCTCTCCTCCTCCTCCTCCTCCTCCTCCTCCTCCTCATCATCATCATCATCAGCAGCAGCATCATCAGCATCAGCATCAGCATCAGCATCAGCATCAACATCAGCATCATCATCATCATCATCATCAGCAGCAGCAGCAGCATCATGATCATCGTCATCATCATCATCATCATCATCATCATCATCATCATCATCATCATCACTTTCATCGTCATCGTCATCGTCATCATCATCATTATCATCATCTTCATCATCATCAGCATCATCAGCATCAGCATCATCATCATCATCATAATCATCATCATCATCATCATCCCCTCTTCCTCCTCCTTCTCCTCCTCCACCTCCACCACCATCATCATCACTATCATCATCAGCAGCATCATCATCATCGTCGTCAGCGGCGGCGGCGGCATCATCATCGTCATCATCATCATCAGCATCATCGTCATCATGATCATCATCATCATCATCATCATCAGCATAATCATCATCATCAGCATCATCATCACCACCACCATCATCAGCAGCATCATCAGCATCACCACCACCACCATCATCATCATCACCACCATCACCACCACCATCATCATCATCAGCATCAACATCATCATCAACATCATCATCGTCACCATCAGCATCTAATCAGTCCTTCCACTCTCCTCTATCATCAATCGGCGTCCCTTTCTACAATCCCCTCCTCGAGTCCAAATATCTGGCGACATGCTTGCTTCAGTTACAAGATTTGTGATTGATTTCGACATCTGGGGGCCGTTGATGGGCTCCGGCAATCATGCATGGGTCCAGGACGCCCAAATACCCGCAGGGAAGGGGTCGGGACCCTGGGGGCTGGCGGAATTAGAAACAAACGAACCAGACAACAACAACAACAACAACAACAACAACAACAACAACAACAACAACAACAACAACAACAACCACAACAACAACAACAACAACAACAATAACAACAACAACAACAACAACAACAGCAACAGCAACAACAGCAACAGCAACAGCAACAGCAACAGCAACAGCAACAGCAACAGCAACAGCAACAGCAACAGCAACAGCAGCTACAACAACAACACCAACAACAACAACAACAACAACAACAACAACAGTTTCGGATGCATGGGCTGTCATCGTCATCATCAGCATTGCCAGCATCATCCTCATCATCATGACCCTCCTCCGAGCGCATCCCGTTCCTCCCCCTGCTGCTCCTGCCTGCTTCTGGCGCTTCCCGCGCCCCCGCTGGCTTTTTGCGCCGCGAGCTTGGCACACTGCCCGGGCTGAAGCTTCCAGGGCAGCGGCTTGTGGTGCGCCCGGATCAGCGAGCAGTTGAAGTCCTGCGGGCAGAACGCGTGGTTGATGTAGTTCCAGACGGGAGGGGTTCAGAGCAAAACACCAACCCCGAGGGGGAGGAAAAGAGGAAAGGGAGGGCGACGAGGGATGATGCGGAGGAGGAGGAGGAGGAGGAGGAGGAGGAGGAGGAAGGGATGGCGAGGAGAGTTAGAGTGGAGGAGAAGGAGGAAAAGGATCAGGAGGAGCAGGAGGAGGAGGAGCAGAGGGAGGAAGAGAAGGGGGAAGGGGAGCCAAGAGTAGAACGAGGAGGAGAAGGAGGAGGAGGAGGAGGAGCAGCAGCAGCAGCAGGGCAGCGCGGGGTGGGTGCCTGCTGCGTGCCCCCGGATGCACACGTCCACCATCGCGGCCCTGACGCCGGCGAAGTCCTGCAGGCCGGCCTCCTCGAAGGCCCTGCGCGTGGCGTCCGTTCTCTTGTAGAAGAGCGTGTGGAGGAAGCCCTGGCCGCACTCGGCGCCGACGGCGGGGCGGCACAGAGCAGTGCCCCCGACCC
Organism: Prorocentrum cordatum; assembly: GCA_963575745.1. Lineage (NCBI taxonomy): Eukaryota > Dinophyceae > Prorocentrales > Prorocentraceae > Prorocentrum > Prorocentrum cordatum. Next base: position 25,412 of record CAUYUJ010002334.1, read on the forward strand.
GCTCGCACCCCAGGCTGGACCAGGGGGGGGAGAGGGAGGGGCGAAGAGGCAGGGCGAAGGCTGAGGAGGCGGAGGGCGAAGGCGCAAGGCGGAGGAGGGAGGGGGGACGAGGGAGGGCGAAGGAGAGGAGGGAACAACGAAGAAGGAGGAAGGGGCGAGGAGGAGGGGAAGGGGAGGAAAGAGGGAAGGACGGAGGAGGAGAGAAGGGGGAGAAGGGAGAGGAGGAGGAGGAGGAGGAGGAAGGAGGAGGAGGAGGAGGAGAGGAAGGAGGGAGAAGGGGGAGAAGGGAGAGGAAGAGGAGGAGGAGGAGGAGGAGGAGGAAGAAGAAAAGGAGGAGGAAAACGAACAGGAAAAGGAGGAGAAGGAGGAGGAGGAGGAGGGAGGAGGGGAAGAGGGGAGGAGGAGGGAGGAGGAGGAAGAGGAGGGAGGAGGAGGAGGGAGGAGGAGGAGGAGGAAAACGAGGAGGAAAACGAGGAGGAAAACGAGGAAAACGAGGAGGAGGAGGAGGAGGAGGAGGAGGAAGAGAGAAAGAGAGAAAGGGGGAGAAGGGAGAGGAGGAGGAGGAGGAGGAGGAGGAGGAGGAGGAGGAGGAGGAGGAGGAGGAGGAGGAGGAGGAGGAGGAGGAGCAGGAGGAGGTGAGAAGGAGGAGGAGGAGAGAAGAGGAGGAGAAGAAGGAAGAGGGGAAGGGGGAGAAGGGAGCGGAGGAGGAGGGGGAGGAGAAAGGGAGGAGGAGGAGGAGGAGGAAAACAAGGAGGGAAAGGAATAGGAGGAGGAGGAGGAGGAGGAGGAGAGGAGGGGGAGGAGGAGGGGGAAGGAGGAGAGGAGGAGGAGGAGGAGGAGGAGGAGGAGTAGGAGGAAGAAGGAAGAGAGAAAGGGGGAGAAGGGAGAGGAGGAGGAGGAGGAGGAGGAGGAGGAGGAGGAGGAGGGGAAGAAGGAGGAGGAGGAGGAGGAGGAGGAGGAGGAGGGGGAGGAGGTGGAAGAGGAGGAGGAGGGGGAGGAGGGAATCAGGCGGGAAGGACGATAGGGGAGCAGAGCGAGAGGAGGGAGAAGGCTCGACGAGGGGAGGGCGGATCGGGCTCCTGTTCTGCGCCCCCCAGATGAGCAACGACAAGAAAGGGGTCTTGCGCGAGATGGCATGGCGACCTTACGCAGTGGTTGCGCGGGCCGCCAGCGCGAAACGCCATATTGGAAACGAGGGCGCTCACGCGCGACCTTGATGCGCGGGAAGCTTACGCGCGAGTGTCCGCGCAATCGAACCCGTCTTTTGCATCGCTCAGATGTATTTCGCGTTGTCGGGCTTGAACATCGCACCAGCCCAGCCAGTCGTTCTGTTGAAGTCTGCCTCCCGAGCAAAGTTGACGACCGCCTGGAGCCAGGCCGCGTTCGGCCGCACGGCCAGGAAGCCCATGTTGATCGGGGACATGGGCCCGATGGTGTTCAACAGGTAGCCCGTTGCCGCGCAGCGCAGGATCGGAAGGACGTCCCCCTGGAACTCCACGTCCCTGTCGAAGTAGGCCACAGCATCGTACTGGGTGAAGCCGAGGGCATGCAGCCTGATCAAGTCCATCGGGCCACACCAGCCGTTCTGGGAGCGCCAGTTCCAGCCCTCGTGCCAGAAGCGCATTCCAGGTGGAGTGCTCCACCCCACCGGGACAAACTGCACCCCATACTCGGCCAGGCAGTCCCGGTGCCAGGGCGTGAGCAGCGATGAGTGGTTCTCTGGCATCACCAGCAGTATGTCGGCGCCGCACAGGTCCGCCTGCCGCCGCATCGCCCCTGCGTACGGCAGCCACCCCGTGCACTGCCTCTCCCTCTGCAGGCCGCGGCCCACGAAGCTCAGCATGAACGCGTACTTGCCATCGCTGGTGGAGGGGAAGGAAGCGGGGACCGTGGCCAAGACTGAGCACGGAAACGTCGTGCCTGTCTTGGTCACCGTCGGTCATGGTGAGCGTCCATTGTCAATTCGTGGATCATCCCCGCGAATCGGCGACGGCCGACATGGGCAATGGCCAAGATCGGCATCGGCGAGATCCCGCGACGGCCATAGTCCCCGTGTTTTTTCCCTCGAGCTGGGGCCGCGGGCCGCGCAAGCGTCCACGTCCAGACAGGCCGCCCGCCTCTCGCCGTCATGGCAGCAGCCACGACACACAGAACCCGCGGGGCGGCCTGGGGACCTGGGCGCGGTGCCGAGCTCTGCAGGCGGCCGCGCTGCTGGCTCGGCCACCCGCTGCTCCGCGACCGGCGCGCGGACGGAGGAGCGGGACGCCGAGCTCGTGAGCTCCACCAGCGGTCGCCGCGTGGCGCTCGCGGGCCCCGGGGGCTCTGGCGCAGCGCCCGGCTCCCCGGGCGGCCGCGCTGCAGGCTCGGCCGCCCGCAGCCCCGCGATCTGCGCGTGGCCTCGGCTGCAGACACATCGGCGGTGGGCACAAAGCCTCCCTTTGGCGAACCACCCTCTAGTGAAAACGGCCCAGGGCCGAAACCGACGGACCTGGACCCGCAAAAATGACGGCCGCGACGCCCTCTCGCGAACCGAGAACGGCCAATTCGCTGATCGACGTATCAGGGCAGGAGGTCGATCACCTCCGAATACAGGAGTGACCCTAGGCAAAAGTGCCCTTTGGTGCGCGGCTTCAGGGGGCCGCGGGGGAGGCCAAATGCATGCAATCCAAGCGCGCCAGCAAGTGCTGGCGGGACCCCGCCGGGCCCGCACCAAAAGGTCACTCCAGCGAAGGGTCGCTCTTGCGCTCTTACGCGCAGCCGATGGCCGGAGGAGCCGGACGCCGAGCGCGTCAGCTCCGCCGGCGACCGCCGTGCCGCGTCCGCGGGCTCCGAGGGCAACGGCGGCGGCGCGGCGGTGTCTGGGCCAGACGCCTGCCGCGAGCGCGCGCCGCCCAGAGCCACGCGGGAGGCGCCGGGATCCTGCGGCCCCCGTCGGCGCACGTCAGCGGCAGCCAGGGGCAAGCCCATGCTCCGGAGGTTGCCAGAAGTGATCCTGGCCACATCGTGCACGCGCCAGCGTGGATCGGGGCAGGTGACCCCCGAAACATGGCGCCAGTGCGGCCTGATCGGCGACGGAGCGCGCCGATCGAATGCGAAAACGGAACCCGTCGCCAAACAACGCGCCTCAATCAGCGTCTCCGCTGCCTCGACCGAATGTGCCCCCAGCTCCCCGCGCCGATTTCGCGACCCATGGAGCCCCCTGTGCCTCGAGAGGGGTGCCCCGAGCCCTGCAGGCCACCCGCCCAGAGAAGCCGCGGCCACCCCTGGCGACCCCCGGATGTTCCGCAGGGCGAGGGCCTGCGTGTCCTCCGGTGCCCACGAGAGCTGGCTGCGCAGGGCGAGGATGGCCGCCGCGGCCAGGGCGAGCAGCAGCACCGAGGCGGCGCCGAGGCGCGTGCACGGGCCCGCCATGGGCGGCCCCTGCCCGTTCGGCCCGCATGGCCCGTCGCCCGGGCGCGACCGGGCCACGGACCGGGAGTGGCGGCGAGCCCTGGGGGGAGATGCGAGGAGGCAGGACCTCTCAGAGGGCGGCGGGGCTTCGCAGAGGGCCTCCCACCTCTGGGCCAGAAAGCAAGCGGCACCACCCCACCTACGGCCTCACGCGGGCCGTAGCGTATACCAGGACGTCTGGCGTGGGTTTTTGCACGGTAGACGCTACGGCCCCCGATGGGCCGCAGCGCAGCATGGAGGGCCGTAGGCGGGGTGGTGTCGTTGGAGAAGGCATGCCCCCTCACCTCCCCCACAGGCTCGCCGCCGAGGGTGCGGGGCGGCGCCGCCAAGCGAGAGTGCGCGTGGCGGAGCCGCCACGCGAGGGCCGGGGGTCCCACAACGGTGCGGCGCCAGGCTGCTCGACCTCCAAAACCCACGAGAACTCACGGATTTGAGATCTTGGATTAGGTCGGGCATGTCCTCCTACAGGCGGAGTTTGGAAGAAAAATCAAAAATAGCCCAGAAATTACCAAAAATAGACAAAAAATCGTCCCCATACGATTTTTGCTACTATTTCTGAATACGCCACATGTAGAGGGACATGCCCGACTTACATCTTGGAGGCCCCCAGCCGCCTGAGACACCCTCGGAGAACGGCCCGAGTCCCAGAGCTGTGAGGTGGCCCGAATGCCCACCGACACACCACACGGTGTGGTCACCGAACCGTCCGGGGCGCCCGAGACGGGTGGGGTCCGCGAGACGACAGGACCTCCCCGGGGGCCGCCCAGCGGCCACAGCGGCCTGAGCCAAAATGGCTGTGCACGGCCTTCCGTCTCTGCTGCTCCTCCTCCTCCTCCTCCTCCTCCTCCTCCTCCTCCTCCTCCTCCTCCTCCTCCTCCTCCTCCTCCTCCTCCTCCTCCTCCTCCTCCTCCTCCTCCTCCTCCTCCTCCTCCTCCTCCTCCTCCTCCTCCTCCTCCTCCGCCTCCACCACCTCCTCCTCCTCCTCCTCCTCCGCCTCCTCCTCCTCCTCTTATTATTATTAGTAGTAGTATGATTTGTATTATTCTTCCTCTGATTATCATTGCTACTACTATTATTACTATTACCATCATTAGTGTTACTAGTCGTAGTATTATTCTTATTATTGTTATTACTATTATGTTTCTTGGTTTTTCTTGTTAGTCGTATTAATAGTCTTATGATTACTCGTATCATTCGTCTTATTACTATTAATATTCGTCTTATTACTTTTATTAGTATTCTTCTTAGTAATTTCATTTGTAGTAGTATTAGTATTCTCATTATTAGTATTAGTAATAGTATTAAGCTCTTCTTATGACTATTATTATTAGTAGTATGATTATTCTTATTATGAATATTCTTATTATTCGTTTTATTAGTATTAGTCTTAGTAGTATTATTATTTTACTATTATTACGATTATTATTCTGATTAGTATTACTATTATTATGTGTCTTTCTCCTCCTCCTCCTCACACCCTCTCCCTGGAGGTCTCCAAAGGTCTCTGGAGCTCCCCAAGAAGGCACCGGGAGGTATGGCCACGACAGCCCGGGTCAAAAGCATGAGCTACTTCGCCGAAGGCCCCTTGCCTCATGGAAATAACCCTAGCGAAGTGCACTCAGGGTGCAGGGCCCGAGCACGAACGTGAGGGTACCCCTCCCAAACTAGGGCTGTTCTTAACCCTCGTGCCAGCTGGCGCACTTGTTTCAACTACTCGCGCTGACACCCATTGCTCGGACCGCCCTCTCCCTCGACCCCCCGGCAACGTCACGCTTCGCGCCAGCGCCGTCTGGTATAGGTGCTGCCCACCGCCTCCCCCCCCGTCGCTCCACCCCCTAAGGGTAACGCCTGACCTCGCCAGAGGATTCCCAAACAGCTGGTCTGGAAGGGTTCGATGATCCATCCTGCCTGGGAAGCCAGCAGATGGGATGCCGGATCCAGAATCCTTTGGGGCGACGTGGCCCTCCCGTGGCTTCCCGTGGCCCCCTGGATCCGACAGCGGTGGGACGACGGGGCCTCCCGTGGCCTCCCGTCGGTGCGTCGCCAAATCAAGAATCGGTCTGGCGACGTGGCCTCCCGTGGCCTCCCGTTATCTCGCGTGGCCTCCCGTTGCCGTATGCCTGTCCCCCTCCCGATCCCCATCCCCATCCCCCTATCCCTACGTGAGCGTTTTCTTATTCGGCGTGTCGACGTTGGGTGAAAGGGAGTGGGGGGGTCTGGCTCAGGACCTCTACTTAATGCGCCTATTTGCAGCAGTGCGTCTTACGGAGGAGACTTCACCTGCGCGACACAGGCGCCAAAAACAGCCAAGATCTACTCCATTGGGAGCTGGGAGGGGGGGGAGGCGGGCCCGCGCCGACCGGCAACACAATGAATTAGAAAACGATCACTATGCCACTATCCCTATCCCTATCCCTATCCCTATCCCCTATCCCTGGCCTCCAAATCGTGACCCCCCATCGTTCCCCCATCGTGGCCCCCCATCGTGACCCCACATCGCGGCCTCAAACGTAACTGTGCAGCTGTTTGGGGCCTTCTGCCGCAAGGGTGTCACTTCAACAAACAGACCCTGTTTGTAGAAGAAGGAAAAACGGTATAATCATAAACTTTTGGCGCTCCGCGCGGTTTCCTTGGATCTGCGCTGGACCCCCCTCCCTGGCGCGCTTCGCGCGCCAGGGGCGGCGCTGGAAGAGCTGTCGGGGGGACTCAGCGCAGATCCAAGAAATCCGCGCGGAGCGCCCAAAATTCATGCTTATGCCGTTTTGTTCTTCGAATGAGGGGGTCCAGGCGTCCTCCTCCGTGCCGGTGACAGCGGCTCCCAAGGGGATGAATCGGCGAAGCATCGGCTCCCGGCAGTGCCGGTGCATCGGCGATGCATCTGCGACGTCGTCGATGCATCGGCGACGGCGGCATGGAGAAACACGGGCTCCACATCGAGCCGCATCGTCGAGGCATCGGCGATGCGGCGCGATCCTCTGACCCTATCTACTCGGACCCCATCTTGGAGGCCTAGAGTGAGGGGGTCTGGGCCTCCCAAGGAGACGGGAGCGACCGTGCTGGTGACAGCGGCTCCCAAGGGGACAGGAGCGCCTGGCAATCGAACCTGGTGGCGACGAAGTCGGCCGAGTAGCGCCGGCCGCCCGCCGCGTGCAGCAGCAGCCGCGGGATCGGGATCTCGGTCACCTCACGACGAAAGCAACAGTGACGGCAACGGCGACGACGACGAAAGCGACGACAACGACGAAAACGACGACAACGACGACAACGACGACGACGACGACAGCGACGACGACGACGACGACGACGACGACGACGGCGACGACGACGACGACGGCGACAACGACGACGACGGCGACGACGACGACGACGGCGACGACGACGACGACGGCCACTGCCACTGCCGCGGCTACAGCGGCGACGGCGGCGTGGTAACGACGACGACGACGACGACGACGACGACGGCGACGGCGGCGGCGTCGGCGGCGGTGGCCACGGCGGTGGTGGCGGCGCCAGCGGCGGCGGCATCCGCGGGGCCACCTCCTGCGGGGGGAAGGGATGAGGAGAGAAGATCGAAGATCAAAGATCGAATACCTGGTGTCCAAATCCGGATATATAGACACAAAATTAAAGTGTTGCGAGCCTGGATCCCAAACAGTGAGGTTTTCCACTGTGGATGCATAAGCAATGTAGTGCGATCTACGAGGTGTGACTTATGTGATACGAACTGGAAAGCCAAGCTCTGTGGCGCAACGTCTGTGGAGCAATATATGTGGTATGAGGTGTGCGGTCTCAGCTGCGAGGTGCAATCTGCGCGGTGCACGCTTCGCGGCGCAACGTAGGATGTGGTGCAAGCTGTGTGATGCGAGCTACGTTGGGCGGCTACGGGGCGGCCGCAGGGCGACCACGGGGCGGCCATGGGGCGGCCACCAAAAAATCCTCGGGCGAACCCATCCAAGCCACTACAACACCAAAAAAGAGCCTTGCGTGCAAGCACAGACTGGGGAACACTGGTGCGAGATCAGCAGACCCACAACCGTGCCCTTGAGGCACGAGATAGGGTGTCCTCTGGTCCGTGGCCTAATCCCTGAAGCCTCAATCTTCAATCCAGAAGATTATTTCTAAGGGGCCCGTGCCCAAAATTGCCAAATCTCCTGGGGCGCGCCGCGTGACCCCCTCTCGGCTCCTCGGTTAGTCGCGTCCTGTCGCGTGACTGTCTCGAACCCAAGTAGGCCCGAAAACAGGCCAAGAGGGCCCCCCGAGTCGCCGAAAGATCGTTCCAAGACGCCCAAGACAGTCTCAAGATTGCCCAAGATGCCTTCAATACGCTCCCCGAGGCCTCCAAAAGTCCTCCCAAGAGGGCCCCCCGGTGCAACAATCAACGCTCAAGTGTTTGAAAGATGTTGGCTGTGTCGCCTCTTCGGCTTCCCGACGTTCCACACAGGCTTGAGAAGCCCCCAAGACCGCCCCAAACGGCCCAAGAGGCCTACAAGAGAACCCCAAAACGGCCACAGAGGGCCCCAAGGCAGCCCAAAAGGCCTCCAAAACGGCCCACGGGTCCCCCAAACCCCAAGAGGTCCCGAGAGGCCCCCAAGCCCCCCCAGGGATGGCCAGGTCCCGTTTGGGCCCGCGTGGGGCCCCACTGCGGGCTCTCTCCCTGGCGCGCGGAGCGCGCGCCAGTGGCGGCGACGGATGCGCCGCCGGGAGGGGGGGCCCAGCGCGGATCCAAGAAATCTGCGCGGATCGCCAAAAAGTGTTACTATGTGTGCCGTTTTTTTTCTTCTTCGACAAGACTGAATGTTCATCCGGTGTCGTATTTTGATAGTCCCGGGGCCACTGGAAGGCCCCGACGAGGAAAAAACGGGGAACAACCTCAGAACCCCTTTCCTTCCGTCGGCGACTCCGAAGGGTGTGGTCTGCAACACGCGCCCCGTGGGGCGGGCGAGGACCTCGACAGAGTTCTCCGCCGCGCCCCGAAGAGGGCCCGACAAGAGCAAGGCGGCGCCCCCCGAACCCAAACGACGCAGATCGGAAACGACACCATAGCGCAACTGCACCCTTGAGGAACGAAAGACAGCATTAATACAGTTTGTTGGACGTCATCGCGGATTTCTTGGGTCTGCGCTGGACCCCCCTCCCTGGCGGGCAGAGCGCGCCTGAGGCGGCTCCGGAAGCGCCGCCCGGAGATTCCAACGCACATCCAAAAACTCCGCGAAGAGCTCCGACAGTGTATGTTTATGCCGTTTGGTTCGCTTTTCAAACCCATTGTTTGGGAGCCCACAGGAAAACGTGCGCGCCCATCCACGTATCTGAATACGGCCACTCAGCCCGCGAGGCCAAACTCGTTTCACGAAAGATCGCGCCACGCTCACCTTCGAGGCCACAAGCAATCCGTACAGCAAGGATGAGCGAGAAGGATGCAAGGTTCTCGTGGACGCCCACGTCGAAGGTCTTCGAGCGGGGCGCGGCCAACGAAACTGGCCAGGGATGGACAGAGGAGGCAAGGATGCAAGGGTACCCTTGGGAAGGCTGCCCATCCTTACTACGCGGGTTGACTGCAACGTGAACTCATGTGGGCGATTTCGGAAATCCTGAACCCAAAAACCTGTTCATCTCTTGGGGGCACATCTTTTACTTCCGCCGCCTTCCGCCGAGCTTCCGCACTGCCGGCTTCCGCGGAGGCGGCCTCATTTTACTTCCGCCGACCTTCCGCCGCCCTTCCGCCGCCTTCCGCCGCCTTCCGCCGAGGAGGAGCTGACAGCTCCTTCGACTCTCGAAGGCAAGGCCCCGTTTGGAACACCCCATGACGTGTTCGTCCTTTGTTTGCCACTCCCCGCCACCCTTGCCAGCATGGTTCGCCACGGCCGCCCACCGCGCTCTGGCCCTGCGCGCCCGGCTTCTGCTGCCCGCCCGGCTGCTCATCGTCGAACTCTTCGGCGTCTGAGCGTCCCTCCTACCTCTCGGCCGTCCCCCTGCTCTCTTTGCTCACCGGCCAATTCGCTTGTTAGTGCCCCCATCTAGCTTCACGCTGGAGCGGATTTCGCCGCCTCGCCGCTGACGTAAACTTCGTCCTCTCTTCGCGCCTGACACTTGTAGCCGCCGGAACCGATGCCAGATCGGGCCGATCGTGCGGAGGTGGGCCCGGCGGCGCGAGCGCGAGGCGGCGCCCCCCCCCCGCCTGCGCGGTGACGTCGAAGACGTCGCCGCCCGCGTCCTGCAAAAGCGGCGGCGCGAGGCCGCGCCCGGCCCTAATGGCCTCGGCGGTGAAGACCTCTCGGGATTCGGCGTTCCTCCTGCTTCTGCTCCTGCTCTTGCTCCTTCCTCCTCCCTCCTCCCTCCTCCCTCCTCCCTCCTCCCTCCTCCCTCCTCCCTCCTCCCTCCTTCCTCCTTCCTCCTCCTCCTTCCTCCTTCCTCATCCTCCTCCTCCTCCTCCTCCTCCTCCTCCTCGTCTTCCTCCTCCTCCTCCTCCTCCTCCTCCTCCTCCTCCTCCTCCTGCTCCTGC
>CAUYUJ010002334.1:35460-37960 GCA_963575745.1 Prorocentrum cordatum
ATCATATCTCATCATCATCAGCATCGTCATCATCATCATCATCATCATCATCATCATCATAATCATCAGCATCAGCATCAGCATCATCATCATCATCATCATCATCATCATCAGCAGCAGCAGCAGCATCATCAGCGCCAGCATCAGCATCATCATCATCATCATGATCATCATCATCATCATCATCATCCTCATTATCAGCAGCATCAGCATCAGCATCAATATCAGCATCATCAGCAGCATCATCAACATCATCATCAACAGCATCTTCATATGTCACCTCCTCCTCCTCATTGCCCCCACCATCACCAATCATTGTCATCATCATCATCATCATCATCATCATCATCATCAGCATCATCATCATCATCACCATCATCACCATCATCATCAGCAGCAGCATCATCAGCAGCATCATCAGCAGCATCAGCATCAGCATCATGATCAGCAGCAGCAGTATAATCAGCATCATCGCCATCATCGTCACCGACGTCATGCACCCTGTCCGTGGCCATCCTCTTCGCCATCCACATCCACATCTCCCTCCGCCCCCCATTCGCCCCCCCTCTGCCCTCCCCATCTAAGCGAGCAAAGAACATCACGCAGCCTCGTCTCTATCAGCAGGGTGTAGTGACCGAGACTGTGCCCGAGCGTGACCGAAACTGGCACCCGAACTTGTCCGACCACGCCCGAGTGTGACCGAAATGTGTGTGTGTGAGCGAAGTGCATTTCGAAGCCGATACGCTTTCTCATTTCGGTCAAAGCTTCGGTCACACTACGTTTTCGGCCACAATTTCGGGCCCGTGTTCGGTCACAGGTTTCTCTCAGGTCACTCACCTTCTCGGCTAATACGGGCCAGGCGCCATGAAAAGCCGACACAAACAAATAATTTGGAGGTCCGCGAGGATTTCTTGGGTCGGCGTTGGACCCCCTTTCCCCTGGGGAAGCCAAAACGTACCGATACCGCTACTCCCTGGACCTCTCCCAGGATGCGTTCTGGCCATGATTTCCAGGCGGATCCAGTGGTGGTGACGAGGGCCTCCCAGGAGGCCCAAAGAAAGCGAAAACGGCCCAGAAGGGTATTAGTATGGGTACCTTTTCCCTCCTCTGATCGCACTGGGCGCTGCACCCCCGGGCGCGGTCCCCACGCGCGGGGGAATGGGCGTGGGGCGAGGGGGGTGCCCAGCGCCGACCCCGCGCGGGCCTCCGAGGCTCCTGTCTGTGCCGTGGTCTGCGCGCGCTGCACGCGGAGTGTCCAGAGTCCGCTCCAAGGAGCAAGGAGGGGGCAGCAGAGATAAGGCGGGGCGGGCCCAGGAAGCGAGCGCCCACGGTCCGCTCCAGGAACAGAAGGGGACAAGCAAAGAAAGAGAGGGGTGGGCCAAGGGAGCGCCCACGGTCGAGAACTCTGAGATGGCGTGTCGCTACGGCGGCCCCGGCGACACGCCATGCCTCGCGAATGGAAGGCGAGTCGCTCCTCGCCTTCCGCTCCGCGGGATGGGGAGCTGGGAAGATCTCGGCTCGTGGACGCCTCGGTACCGCGAAGTGGATGCAGCCAACCCGTATCGTAAGGATGCACGAGGAGGGTGCAAAAGGGCCTCTGAGGGCCGTGTTGACACTCTGCGAGCGGCGCGCGGCCAACGAGAGCGGCCGAGCACGGGGCCGAGGAGGCAAGGATGCAGGGGTACCCTTGGGAGGCTGCCCATCCTCATCATGCGGCCTGACTGTAGCCTGAGGTCGGGCACGTCTCCCTACAGGCGGATTCTGGCTGAAAAATTGAAAATACACAAAAAAAAGGTTCAGAAGGTAAAACAATCGCCCCCTGACTATTATTTCACTATGTTGGAAGATTCCTCCTGTAGAGGGACGCGCCCGATTTACATGTAGCATGTCGCGCCAAGGCGCGGTGGGCCCGGATCGCTGGAGCGACACGCCGCACAACAGTACCCGACCGCACACACGAGCGGGAAGAGGGAGAGTGCGGGGGCCCTGGGACACACAAATGAATAGACACAGATAACAGGATTCCCCATATGTTCCCATATTTTCTCGGTCGTTGTCTTCCCCCAAACTTCCCATATGGTCCCATGTTTCCTGTGGAATCGACAATTAGTTGTGTCTGTGTGTTTTTTCCCCTCCTGGGAGAGGCCGGCGCCCCCGAAGCCGCCCCCCCGCGCGCGCACGCCTGGCGCCGTCGGCCGGGGGGAGCAGCGCGGCTGGACGAGCGCGTTCCACGACTCGCAAAAAAGCTGCTCGCAAGTGGCCCGGGTCCTCCGCCCGGGATCTAGGACGTACTACGCCGAGGCAGCAAACCATTTTTCGGGCGTCTGCGAGTAGGCACTCTGCGAGCAAGGGAACGCGCTCGGTGAACGGCCTCCATAAGAAACTTCGGCTCGATGCCGGGGAACGTGGCGCTGATGTGGTGCGTCTCGCGCACCTGGGGGCGACTGGGGCTCCGGCGAGAGACGGTCGGCGGGGTCCATGGGCGGGAGGCCGGGGGGCC
>CAUYUJ010002334.1:42960-90848 GCA_963575745.1 Prorocentrum cordatum
AAGGGGTGCAACGGGGCCACGAAGGACAGCGAGATCCCGATTCCTAAGTAATCCGTGAGGGAGTCCTGAGCGTGAGCGCGACTCCTAGATTCCTGAATAAGTTGTTAAGAGTTCCTCAGCGAGATGGCGATTCCTGAATAAAATGTGAGGAAGTCTCGGGCGGGAGCGGGGGTCCTGGCTGAACTGTGAGGAAAAGCTCAGGCGGGAGCCGTTGTTGTTGCAACCGGGGGGCCAACAACACAGTTTGAGGAGGAAGACTGTCCTTGATAAAAAAAAACAGGGTGCGAGCGTCGGGAGGGGCACTTCAATTGAAAAATACAACGTGCACCGGAGGGGGGTCAACAACAATTATTCTTCAGTAGTGAGACGACAACAACAACAACAACAACAACAACAACAACAACAACAACAGCAACAACAACAACAACAACAACAACAACAACAACAAGAACAACCAGCAGAGAGGGAGAGATAGAGAGATGAGAAAGGCAAAGAGACAGAGAGAGACCGATGAAACATGTATAAACATGTGCATCTAGGAAGATTAAGAAACGGAAGCCGGCATAAAGAGATAGGAAACTGTAGCCAGCGAGAAGGAATATAGTGTTATGCAAAGCTAGAGGGAAGCATAACTACCTATATGCATATATCTACATATACACATACATGTGTACACGTATACCGAGAGAGAGGCAAAGAGAGAGATAGAGAGAGAAAAACAAAAAAGGTATACAGAGAGAGAAGGAGAAAGAGAGAGAGAGAGACCAGGAGAACAAAAGGAAACAACACGAGAGACGAGAGAGCGAAAGAGAGAGAGAGAGAGAGTGTGAGAGAGAGATCGCAACGATACGGACCGCGGGTCTGGGCACCGAGCGGACAAGAGACGCAGGGGAGGAAGAGAGCATCGGTGTACACTCCATTTTGACTCAGCAAATGCCTACACACCTTTGCTTGAGTACGATGCGCTGGACGCCTAGCCGTACATGACACAGATCCTGCCTCTGCTCATGCGTCTCCTAGTCATCTTCCTCCTCCTCCTGCCCCCCTCTTCCTCCTACTTCTTCCCCTCTTCCCCCGTCATCATCAGCATCATCATCACCACCACCACCATCATCATCATCATCAGCATCATCATCATCATCATCATCATCATCATCATCATCATCATCATCATCATCATCATCATCATCATCAGCATCACCATCAGCATCATCATCAGCAGCAGCATCATCATCCTCATCCTCATCCCCATCCATCCCCATCCCCATCCTCATCCTCATCCTGTACTCCTCCTCCTCCTCCTCCTTTTTTTTTCTCCTCCTCCTCCTCCTCCTCCGCCTCCTCCTCCTCCTCCTCCTCCTCCTCCTCCTCCTCCTCCTCCTCCTACTCCTTCTCCTCCTCCTCTTCCTCCCTTTCCCCCCCGGCCTGGGCTCCGCCGCAGCCGCAGCCAGGTGGCACCCAGACTGGCAGGCCAGCTTTTCACTCGCACCAGGGGGCGGCTCCCCTGAAAGGCTGCTCCCCTGAGAGGCCGCAGGCTGCCGTCCCCTACCTCTCTCTCCCCCCTTCCCTCCCTTCATCCTATCTTTGTCTCTCCTTCTCTCTCTCTCTCTCTCTCTCTCTCTCTCTTTCTTTCTCTCTCGTTCTCCATCTCTATCTCTCGTTATCTATCTCTGTCTTTCTCTCTCTTTCCCCCCCCCCTTTCCCCCCCCATATGCCACCATGTGTTTGATCCGGTTCGAGCGGTCATGCAGTGAGCACATAACCAGGGAACCTAGGCTAGCAACGAGCTATTTGAAATAATGGAAAAAGGTCCCAACTTTATGCTGTGATCACAAGGCAAACACGCACCTACAAAACCAACTAATGCGTCCGCTGGCCCGTCCCGATCCGTCCGGATCCACCCGACGGGAGGACGTTTCACCCCCATGTTTGCCGAAGGGACTGAGCTGAACCAGCAAAAACAATTCAAGAGGCGGCCCCGCCAGGAAGAGAAACCAATTGTTTCACTGCGTGGAGCTCCCCATATGTGCATCTATTAGTATGGACCTGTCCGCCGCCGCCGTGAGCGTCTAGGCGCGAAAGATTTCGAATGTAAGCGGGCTTCGGTATCGACGGTCTGGGAATGAATCTAACTGTGAATGAGTTCGAGTGTGAACGAGTCTAAGTAGTACGAGCGCGTCTCTGCGCATGAGCCTGGGGCCTCCTGGGGCCTCCTGAAGCCTCCTGGGGCTTCCTGGGGCCTCCTGGAGCCTCCTGGGGCCTCCTGGGGCCTCCTGGGGCCTCTTGGGGCTTCGTGTGGCCTCGCGTGGCCTCCTGGGGCCTCCTGAAGCCTCCTGGGGCCTCCTGTGGTCTCCAGTGGCATCCTAATACCTCCTGGTGCCTCCTGTGGCCTCCTGGAGCCACCTGTAGCCTGCTGGAGCCTTCTGTGGCATCCTGAAGAAGATCCATGCCCACGAGTCTGGCCAGCAAAATAAGCAAACCACTCGAGACATCCTCAAAATCAGCCCCCCCCCTTGGGGACGAAAGTGAGCGCCTCGCTAAAGACATCCTTCGAGGACGCCGTCATCGTCGCCGGCGTGATCAACATCGGTGCCGTCACGGGACGGGCCGTCGCCGCTGCCACCATCGTCACCAGCACCGCTAATAACATCATCGTTTCTACCGTTGTCGACGGTGCCATGATACCGCGCCCGCCCAAGTCGCCGACCCGCAGTGAAATACCCGCTGGGATGTGCCCAGCGGTCAGCGCCACCGCGGCCTCGCGGTCGCGCCAAACCAGCTGGCCGCTGCGCGCGCGAGCATGCGCGGGCTAGCGCGGCCGCAGAAACGCACCAGCCAACGACAAGCACTCACCGCAATCGCCGCCGCATGGGTTCTGCAAACCAAGTTGCGGGTGGGTGGGTGGGATGATTGCCCGAACAGTGAAGTTGACAACTCACGGCGAACAGAGAGTAATCGCATCACATAGATTCCCCTGCTTTAAAATCGGATTTCGATTCTACACCCCTCTACCCCCCCGGATTATCCGCACCCCCTGTCGTATTGCCATGTATCTACGATTCTGCCCCATCGTCCATCCTATATACGAGCTCACACCATCCCAACCAGGCCGGTTTCGTCCCCCCCCCGTCATCCTCTGCCAAAAAACTATGCGCGCGCACTCGTTTATCAAAAAACATCAAGTTGCAAGAACGCCTTACGAAAACGATACGAAGTACACACGCGTGGGTAGTCGCGCGCGTGCCGAACAATGGATGTTTATATGCATATATATATATATGTGTGAATAAATATACATATGCATATATATACATGCATAGATGCAACAATTTATATATACATATATGCACAAAAATACAAACATGCGTGTATATAAAGGTCAAACGTATGCGTTCGCGCCCTTGCGTTTGTTCCGAAAACACACACACACACACACACACACACACACACACACACACAAAACATTGTGTTGTTCAGCCGCTGCAAACAATGCTACAAAAACGGGATTCGCGCGAGCGCATGTCGAAATCCATCGAACGCCCTTGCACGCGCGTGTTGTTGACAGAATCCGCTGCAACAGCATAAAACGAAGTGAACACGCGCGTGTCATCGCACGCGCATGCCGCAATCCGTCAAAAACCTTCGGTGTCGTAAAAATCTTAAAAAGCGAGCGCCCAAGAAAACGTTACGTATACAAAATGGTTTCTCAAAATAAATTTTCAAGAAACAACTGCGCTCGCGAACTTGTTTCAGAAAACAAGAAACCAAAAGCGTTCAATAGCGCCACGGAATGATGCCAAACAGGAACGCCCTTGCGCGCGTGCTGGGGGGGGGGCACGATCCGTGTCAAATATTACCATGCGGGCCACTCTCGCGAGTCCGCCACGCGCGCATGTCGAACTCCTTCCAAAACCTTCGTCGCTGACGCGAGGACGCCGTCTTCGTCGTCGGCGTGATCAGCATCGGCGCCATCAATGGCCGTGCCATCACCGCTATCATCATCGTCACCAGCACCGCTACCATCATCGTGTCTACCGTTGTCGACGGTGCCATGATACCGCGCCCACCCAAGTCGCCGACCCGCAGTGAAATACCCGCTGGGATGTGCCCAGCGGTCAGCGCCACCGCGGCCTCGCGGTCTCGCCAAACTAGCTGAGCGCAAACACTGTTTGGGAAAATTGACGGGTTTTTGTTTAGGTGTACGGGGAGGGGGGACCAAGGTCAGGATAGCCGAGATCTACCACCTGGCAGGAGCCTACCCTGTTTCCTTTTCTTCGCCTCATTTGTTATCCTTCCACGGCTGCGGCGCCTGCCAGGTGGCCTGCCTGTGCCTCTACGTCAAGTCGGTTTGGATCTGTATATCTTCACGCTTTCCCTACGAACGCATCAACTGTTCAGCTCATGCCGGTCTAACGTAAAACGTGGGCAGGATGAAACAGCGAGTGGCCGACCCGACTGGGTTCCTACTGGGAACCTTGCAGGGGGGCGGACCAAACCCCCGCCCCGCAGCACTCCCGCAAGGAAGGGCGCAAATCCCAACCCCCTCAGCCACGCCCGCGGACGCGCCGAGGCCAACCAACCCCCCCCCCCCTCTGGAACGCAGCGAACCACTCCCACCCCCCCCCGCCACCCCCACGGACACGCCACGACCATCCCCCCCGGCATTCCGAAGGGGAGGCGATCATTAAAAGAGTCGGAGTCATGTTCACGTGTTGTTCTTAATCGAGGATCTAATCTTAATGTTTTCTGAGCCGAGGTGTGGGAGGGATGCACCTTTGGGGTCTCTGTTGCGCCCAGATGCACGCGGATCGCCAGGGGAAGCCCCATGGAAGGACACAAGAAACATCGAGCCCCTTCAGAAAAAAAACTGCGCATTACCCCAAATCACTCTTTGCGCGGACGTGGGCCAGCGTCAAGCCCCAATTCGCTGAAAACACCAGCAGAGCCCAGAGCGACGAGGTGAACCGCACGAAGGGCCCGAAGGCGAGCGAAGCGAGGGCCAGAGGAAGGAGGGCCGCGACAGGCACCGAGCGAGGACGCCAAAAAGGACCACGAGACAGCGCAGGGGCAGCAGCGGAGCAACAGACAGAACGCACTGCTACGAGCAGGCTAGGGGGATGATGGGCAGATTTCCCTCCTCCTCCTCCTCCTCCGCCTCCTCCTCCTCCTCCTCCTCCTCCTCGTCCTCCTCATCCTCCTCCTCCTCCTCCGCCTCCCTCATCCTCCTCCTCCTCCTCCTCTCCTCCTCCTCCTCCTCCTCCTCCTCCTCCTCCTCCCTCCTCCCTCCTCCTCCTCCTCCTCCTCCTCCTCCTCCTCCTCCTCCTCCTCCTCCTCCTCCCTCCCTCCTCCTCCTCCTCCTCCTCTCTCCTCCTCCTCTCCTCCTCCTCCTCCTCCTCCTCCTCCTCCTCCTCCTCCTCCTCCTCCTCCTCCTCTCCTCCTCCTCCTCCTCCTCCTCCTCCTCCTCCTCCTCCCTCTCCTACATTTGGTAGCGGTGGTGGAAAATCCGCTCGTCAGGGGATGCTGAGGCGCAGGGCGCCCGTCCTGTCTCCTTGCGGAAGTCGACGACGTGCCTCGGCACCTGCTGCTCGCGCCTGCGCGGAGCCAGGAGGGAAGAGGGCACCCTCCGAGGGGGCCCCGAAGAGGGAGGAAGGAAGAGGAGGAAGAGGAGGAGGAGGAGGAGGAGGAGGAGGAGGAGGAGGACGTCGCCTGACCCCAGGGCCTGCCCGAAGAAGTCGCCCCTTATTTCGTTCCCCTGGGCCCAAAGTTCAAATTTCAGCACGAGAGGCACCCTCTTAACTCTGCCCATGGATGGTGTGCGCGACAGATCAGATTCTCGCAAGACCTTTTCGGGAAGGATCCGTTGGTTCCCCCTTTGTTTAATACCCCATCAAGGGTGTGCGCAGCACCACAACTCTTGCTGTAATGTGTCTCATGCGCGCGGCACTGTAATTCGCAATAACACAGGGAAGGGAGCCGGTGGCCGTTCTCAAACGTTTCACACCTGAAGTACTTGTGTGAATGGCACAGTTCAGCACAGCTAAATCTGGTTGACCCCGTCCCCTTCCCCACCTGAAGGCCGCCGTTCAATTCGGGCCCCAGCGTTTGTGCTCCTATGAGAGACGACAGCCGACCATGTTCTACGTCAGCTTGACGGTGGTGCGGTTTTACTCCGACCGAGCCCTCAGAGGACTGGGCCGTTTAAATCACCCAATAGTGGAGGGTTTGGGCATTGTTAAAGGTGGGGAAGATCATCATGGAGTTGCACGTGGAGGATGCGCCGCTGCCGCGATCGCTGCTTCTCTTGTTGTTCTCTGTTCCTATCACTGCTCTCCGCTCTTGCTGTGTGGGACCCAGACTCTATCCCTGAGGTCACGAACGATCGAACGAACGAACGAACGAACGAGGAGGAGGAGGAGGAGGAGGAGGAGGAAGAGGCAGGAGGAGGAAGAGGAGGAGGAAGATGCTGTTCCTCCTTCCTTCCTCCTCCCTCCTCCCCCTCCTCCTCCTCATGGCCCAAGACGGTCCTGCCCTCCCCCCTCCCCCCCCATCCGAGGAGGGAGGATGGCCGTCGTCGAATGTCGGATAAAGCGTGTCGCTGTTCTCGCACGCAGGAGGAGGAGGAGGAGGAGGAGGAGGAGCAGGAGCAGGAGGAGCAGGAGGAGGAAAAGGAGGAGGAGCAGGAGCAGGAGGAGCAGGAGGAGGAAAAGGAGGAGGAGGAGGAGGAGAGGGAGGAGAAGGAGGAGGAGGAGGAGGAGGAGGAGGCTGGGTGGGGCGACTACCACTGTCGTCCCAGGCCACCCCACACCCAGCAGGCACGAACGGGAAAGAGAGAAAGGAGGAGGGCGGGCAAGGCTGGGCGAGGAGGTCGTTCCACGCCTGCCTCGCGATCGCCGCCTCGCGAGCGGCCCTGCGGTCAGGAAGTTGTGGATAGCGTGTCGCGGCGGTGGCCCTGGCAACACGCTACGCCTTACAGGCGGATGGCGCGTCGCTCCGCTCTGCAGGACGGGAAGCTGGGAAAGGCTCGCGACGCTGACGCTCGGGAACGGGAACGTAGACCGCGTGTCTAGAGGATGAAAAAAACGGCATGAGCATAAACTGCTGGCGCTCCGCGCAGAAAGTTTATGCTTAATTAGGCCGTTTGTTTCTTCTTCGAGCTGTGGACCGCGCATCGCGCCGAGGCGTGGTGGGCCAGAACCGGCGGAGCGACACGCTCTACAGTATGGGGCTCGACCACAAGAGACCTTCCACAAGAAACCCAGCCCCGAGACCCCAGGACGTCCAGTGGTTTTTGACGTGGGGGCGCCACGCTGCCCAGGGCAAAACCATCGAAACCAAGAAACCCAGGGCGCCCTGGAGGCAAGCAGGGTGCTTCTTAGCATGGGCCCCCACTGTAAGCCAAAGCTCCCGACAGCATCTCCTGGGCCCGGGGCCCGCGAAGGAGCGCGAGGCGCGCAGCGGCGCGGCCCTCCGCGAGGTGGGGAGGGCAGATGGCGCGAGGAGGGCCGCCTCCACGCGTGTGCCCCTTTGGTGCCCGCCGCGCGGAGCGGTGGAGCGAGCCCCGAGCTCGCGGCGCGCCTGGCGTCTGAGGGCACGCGCTCGATCGGAGGGATCTCGAGCAGGCGCGCCACAAGCCGCCAATTATTGAGCCCCATCAGCGACGAGGAGGGGGAGGGGGAGGGAAAGGGCGAGGGGGAGGAGGAGGGGGAGGGGGAGGAGGAGGAGGAGGAGGAGGAGGAGGAGGAGGAGGAGGAGGAGGAGGAGGAGGAGGAGGAGGAGGAGGAGGGGAGGAGGAGGAGGAGGAGGGAGGAAGAGGAGGAGGGAGGAATGATCGCAAGCAGGCGCGCTACAAGCCGCTCACTAAGCCCCATCAGCGATGGATCGGCCGAACCGGGGGCCTGTTTCCCGAAAGTCGAACGCTGCCAAGAGAGAAGGCAGCCTGCCTGCGGCCTTCTCGGGTTCTCGTCTGGCTCGGTGTGACACCAGCCTGCTGCTACTCCTATTCCTATCCCCTCCCCTCCCTCCCCCGTTCCTCCATCTTTCACCTCCCCTCCCCCTGCTGCAGCTGGCGCACGTGCCAGCGCCCCGCTGCGACAAAGGGCCTCCGTTCCATTCCGAGGCGCAGTCCTCTGTGGACGGTGTGATGCCGCGCCGTGCCGAAACGCAGTCCTCAGCAGATGGCGCGATGGGCTCCAAGGGCTCGGTCGAGGTCAGCGTGCCTCCCCCGCCCAGCGAGGTGGTGAGCGCAGAGGCGTCGCGTCATGCCGAGACGCAGCCCTCGGTAGACGGCGCGCAGGGCGGTGCAGCCTTCCAGGCTCCCGCTGCAGCGGCTCCTGCCCCCCGGGCTCGCCCTTGGACCTGGCATTCGAGGCGATGGTGGGCAGGGCCCGTCTCCGTGGATCCTCTGGGAGCTGGAGGCCCGCTCGCACCGGAGGGCAAGCTGGCGGCCGAGGAGACGCGGGCCCCCCCCTGCCCGGCACCCCTCGCGGGGATACGGCAGGTTCGCGTCGTGTCGACCCCAGCGTTGGCTCCTGACACCGCGGGGATCGTTCAACATGAGGAGGCCCTGGCGAGCCAGCGTCGAAGGGACCCCCCCCAAGAGAGAAGCCAGGAGTGGCACGGCGCTCGCACGGCCGCAGCCCCGCTGCGGGAAACGGCCGGTCGTTCAATGTTGAACTTCAACGTTGAGCCATCGGCCGTTTCCGAAACGCAGGAGCGGTCAACCTCGACCGATCCTGCATCGCCCGCGGCGCTCCACCTGGAACGCCGGCAGCGGGGACGCCGCCGGTGGACACGACGCGAACCTGCCGGTGCTGGCGGCGCGTGGCTCTGGCCCGTGCGGCGGCCGCTGGCGGAACACGCCGCTGCCCGCGGAGGCGCGGGCTGGGCGCCTCCGCGCCGCCGGGGCCTCGCCCACGGAGGGCGGGGCCTTCCCGGGGCTGCGGTGCGGCGGCCCGCCCTTTCGTGCCCGACCGTCGGCCCGCAGCACGAGGGTGCGCGAGGCAAGGATGCGGGGGCCCTGGACCAGGGAGACAAAAGCAATGGCACAAACATAAAACCTCGGAGGTCCCCCTCCCTGGCGCGCGGAGCGCGCCAGGGGCCCCAGCGCCGATCCGAGAAATCCGCGCGGACCTCCGAGGTTTTCTGGTTATGTCATTGTCCATCCCCCTGTGGACGCCCACTTCGAAGCTCTTCGAGCGGGGCGCGGCCAGCGAGAGGGGCCGAGGGTGGACCGAGGAGGCAAGGATGCAGGGGGCACCCTCGGGAGGGTTGCCCATCCTTGCCTCGCGGGCTGGCTGTACATGGCGCACGAGGCGGTGCCGAGTGCGGCGGCCCCTCCGTTCGTGGCACGGCGCACGGGCCTCGCAAGGGGGCTTCTGGTGCCGCTCCGACGTGGTGTCCTGCGCAGTGGCTTTCTCGGCGTGTTCGGCGTTTTGCCGCCCTCGACGCCGTCGTTGGACTGCACCGCCGACGTCTCCGTCTCCGCCACGTGCGCTCCGTGTTCCGCGCTGTGCCGAGACGCGGTCCTCGGTGGACGGAGCGATGTCGCGCCTTGCCGAAGCGCAGCCCTCGGTAGACGGCGCCATGGGCCTCAGGGGCTCGGTCGAGGCCAGCGCGCCGCCCCCGCCGAGGGCATCATTGGAACAGCTGTGGCATCGGATTGTGGCTTCCAGTTGTGCGGCCCCCAGCGAATCGCCAGCGCTGCCATTCGGCGCGCTGCCGCTGCTGTGTGCGTTGCCGCCGCCAGTACGGTGAAGGCCAGTCCACAAGAAACCTTCCACAAGAAACCCAACCCTGAGATCCCAGGACGTCCATTCCCCACATCCTGAGTAGGGTTCTTGTTTTCCCCCCCTTCCTGAGTGGGGTTCTTGTTCCCCACATCCTGAGTGGGATTCTTGTTTAGAACATGCTCTTCTTCTCTTCTCCTTCTCCTTCTCCCGCCTCCCTACCATACCATACCATACCATACCATACCATACCATACCACCTACCATACCACACCACACCTACAATATCAAAGATACCATACCATACCTACCATTCCAGGGAAGCCGCGCCAGAGCAAGGACAGCTTCGGGATATCATACCATTTACAAGGTTTCGTGCCCTCCCACCCCCCATCCCTCCAGGAAGGCCTCGCCTGAGCGAGGAGGGCATATATTCGAAAATCATGTTAGAAGGGAGGGAGGGCAGAAGGGAGGCAGGGAGGGAGGCAGGGAAAATGGATGGAGGAGGAGGAAGGGAGGGAGGGCGGAGGGAAAGAAGAATGAGGGAGGAGGGATGGAGGGAGGAAGAGAGAGGGAGGAAGAGGGGGAAGGAGGGAGGGAGGGGGGAGGGAGGGGAGGGGAGGGGAGGGGGAGGGGAGGGAGGGGAGGGGAGGGGAGGGAGGGAGGGAGGGGGGGGAGGGAGGAAGAGGAGGTGGAGGAGGGAGGGACAGAGGATCCTGCCATCGTCAATGTCATCGTCATCATCATCGCCGTCGTCATCGTCATCATCGTCATCATCATCATCATCACCACCACCACCACCATCATCATCATCATCATCATCATCACTATCAGCATCGTCATCATCATCATCATCCTAATAGTGCTCATTTTCTTCACCATCATCATCATCGACAGCATCATCAGCATCATCAGAATCAGAAGCATCAGCATCATCATCAGCAGCATTAGCATCATCAGCATCAGCATCCTCATCACCATCATTATCATCATCATCATCATCATCATCATCATCATCATCATCATCATCATCATCATCATCATCGTCGTCGTCATCGTCATCATCAGCAGCATCATCATCGTCATCAGCATCATGATCTTCACCACCACCACCATCAGCAGCACCAACAACAGCAACAGCAACAACATCATCTGCATCAGCATCCGCATCATCAGCGTCATCAGCATCAGCAGCATGATCATCACCATGATCATGATAAGCTGCAGTGCCATCAGAAGCATCAGCACCATCATCAGCATCACCAGCATCATCATCCTCATCATCATCAGCATCATCACAATCACCACCATCATTATCACAACAACCACCACCAGCATCATCATCCGCATCAGCATCGTCATCATCATCATCATCATCATCACCATCATCAGCAGCAGCAGCATCATCAGCAACAGCATCATCATCATTAGCATCATCACCATTACCAGCATCATCATCATCATCATCATCATCATCATCATCATCATCATCATCGTCATCAGCATCGCCACCACCACCATCATCATCATCATCATCGTCATCGTCATCATCATCATCATCATCACCATCATCATGATCATCATCATCATCATCATCATCATCGTTATCATCATCATCATCATCATCATCATCATCATCATCACTATCAGCATCGTCATCATATTAGAATTCGTCGTCTGCATCATCATCATCATCATCATCATCATCACCATCATCATCATCGTCATCATCATCATCATCATCGACAGCATCATCAGCATTATCATAATCATAATCATCATACTCATCAGCAGCATCATCAGCAGCATCAGCATCATCAGCATCAGCATTATCATCACCATCATCATCACCATCATCATCATCAGCAACAACATCATCATCATCAGAATCATCATCATGATCTTCACCACCACCATCAGCAGCACCAACAACAGCAACAGCATCAACATCATCTGCATCAGCATCCACATCATCAGCGTCATCAGCATCAGCAGCATCATCATCACCAGCATCACGATAAGCTGCAGTACCATCAGCAGCATCAGCACCATCATCAGCATCAGCATCATCATCACTATCACCATCATTATCATCATCACCACCACCAGCATCACCATCATCATCATCATCATCATCGTCGTCATCATCATCAGTAGCATCATAATCAGCAGCAGCATCATAATCATCATCATAATCATAATCATAATCATCATCATCAGCATCATCGTCAGCAGCCTCATTATCCTCATCATCATCGTCATCATCATCATCATCATCAGCATCATCATCAGCAGCATCATCGTCAGCAGCCTCACTATCCTCATCATCAGCATCATCAGCATCATCAGCAGCATCGTCAGCGTCGACAGCAGCAGCACCACCACCACCATCATCATTCTTGACGACCGACGCCTCCCGCCCCCCCCCCGCGGAGGCCAGAAGCGCCTCTCGCCAGACTCGGCATCAGACCGGGCAGCGTCGCGCCGCGCGGCGCGCGCCTCGGAGGAGGCCGAGGAGGAGGAGGAAGAAGAGAAGGCCAGCCGAAGAGGAGGAGGAGGAGGCCGAGGAGGAGGAAGGAGGAGGAGGAGGAGGAGGCCGAGGAGGCGTTGCAGCACCTTCGGAGGGTACTGATGCCGACAGCGCCCAGGCCAACTAGAAGAAGGAGGAGGAGGACAATGAGAGGAGGAGGAGGACGAGGAGGAGGAGGAGGAGGAAGCCGAGGAGGAGGAGGAAGAGGAGGAGGAGAAGGAGGAGGAGGAAAGGGAGGAGGCAGAGGAGGAGGAGGAGGACGAGGAGGAGGGGGCGGAGAAGGAGAGCGAGGAGGAGGAAAAGGAGAAGGAGGAGGAGGAGGTCGAGGAGGAGAAGGAAGAGGCCGAGGAGGAAGAGGAGGAGGCCGAGGAGGAGGAGGCCGAGGAGGCCGAGGAGGAGGAGGAGGCCGAGGAGGCCGAGGAGGCCGAGGAGGAGGAGGATGCAAGGAAGAAAAGGCGAGGGAGGAGGAGAAGGAGAGGGAGGAGGAGAAGAAGGAGAAGAAGGAGGAGAAGGAGGAAGAGGAGGAGGAGGAGGAGGAGGAAAGGAGGAGGAGAGTGACCGAGCGAACGTGCAGCAGCGCGGTCGAAACGACGATGGCACGGCGCAGCGTGTGGAGACGACGACAGCGATGCCTGCGCAGGCATCCCTCTCTGCGGGCGAAGGAGGCCTGCGGTCGCCGCGCTCCTCCTCGCGCCCTCGGGGGTCCCGCACTCCGTGCGGTGACGGACCGCGCGGTGGCCTCGAAAACCCGGGAGACCTCGCCGCACGGTCCGCCACCGCACGGCCCCGGGACCTCGGAGGCCCCGGTCGCTGCCCCTGCGCAGCTGGCCGCGAGGGAAGGCTCTCGCGCTCGGAGGAGAAAGCAGGGGAGGTTGCCGAGGAGAGAAATAAATACGGGAGGAAAAAAAAGGAGGAGGAGGAGGAGGAGGAGGAGGAGGAGGGGGAGAAGGCGGGGGAGGGGGAGGGGGAGGAGGAGGGAGGAGGAGGGCGGAGGAGGAGGAGGAGGAGGAGGCGGAGAAGGAGGAGGAGGAGGAGGAGGAGGAGGAGGAGGAGGAGGGGGCCATCCAACCTCTCCAACCCGCCAGCTCTTCCACCCCTCCAACCCCTCCGACCCCTCCAACCCCTCCTGGCCTTCTGTGGCAACTAATGGGAGCCTCCCAGACTATCTTGTTGGCTCCTGCAAATCGACGCTAATCGACGCTGAGTCGTCGCTCATCAACGCTAAATCGGCGCTCTCAGATCGACCACGAGACGCTAATCGACGCTAGTGCACTATACAACGACGACATCACAAGGTGATGCAGGGCTCTCATGATTTGCTACCGAACTGCCCCCTCAACCAATACCAAGGGTGGAGGGGGGCCACCCTGGCCAGGGCATGTCCCCCGAGAGCTCCGCGTCGTCGCTGCGAGGAGAAGAGGTCCCAGAGCCTTCCGCAAGCCGCGGAACAAATCACGACGAGGGCTTCTGCTGCAAATTCTACAAGTCTGGTCGCGATTAACGCGACGCCGCCAGGTGGCTGCTGGTGATGCGTCACCGTTGCACGGCCTCTGCAAAGATGAGGGGCGCACTATGCACTCCTTGCTGAGCGATCCCTTCGAAGTTGACGGGCGCGCTGGGCTCTTGGCTGGCACCGCGATGCGCCAGCTTCAACTTTGGGGGGCGGGGGCAAGCTCCCCGCGGCGCGACTTTAGTTTTGTCTTGTTCATTGTGACCAGACTTGCAGGCCCCTGGAGGCCCTGACCAGGCGCCGGGACCATCAGAAAAGACCTGGAAGAAAAACTGATCCAGAGGAGTGGGTCTAGACCTCGGGAAGTTGCCGCTGTGAAACAAGATGACGTCGGAGTCTGTGTCTGCTTGGGCAGGGGGAGGGAGAGAAGGGAGAGGGGGAAGGAGGGGAAAGGGGAGAAGGGAGGGAGGCACCCATGTGAGCGTGAAACCGACTCGGGTGATCTGGCCCGAAGGCGCTTCGCAATGCACCCACAGCCGAAGCCGAAGCCAAAGCTGAAGTCCGAGAGGGGCCCACCCCTCAGGTTTGGCTGACAGCACATCGTTGAGCGGTGATGCAGCCTCCCCTACGCACGGGCCCCCGCAGGGCATCAGCCAGACAAGTCGGGCTTGCACCCTCATGCCTTGCCAGACTCTGGGCGCGTCCAGGCACTGCCACTGCTGCCGCCACCCCCTCGTCAGGGCCGCCGACGAGGGTGACGGCGACAGCGACTGTGGCGATGGCTGACAAGGAGTGGGGAGGGCTCGAGGAGAGGGGAGGAAGGGAGCGGCGCCTCCCGGCGCCAGAGGCGGCAATTGATTGATGAATGTATCAAGGCGGCAGCGCTGAAACTGGCTGCACGCGGCCAGTTTCGTACCCCCCGCCCCCTCCGCTTTCCTGGTTCCACCCTTCCGTCAGACCCGAGCCTACGCCGCTGTCTGCACGGGTACTGCACACGAGCGTGCAGTTCAAAGCTGGGGCTGCCACAGGTTCAAGTCACCGACTTGTCGGAACGCCAGCGGGGTGTACTGATTGAGCACACACAGGTGGTTGACAGGGGCGTGCTGGATCACAGAGCGGCTACTCCTACGATAGGTGACCACGCAATGATTGGAGAAACCATCATTGCAACTCTGGCTGGATGCGCACACAGACTCACTCGATGGAAACGCACGTCCCGAGCCGTCGGGGCCGCGATGGGGCTGCTCGTCATGCCAGAGGTGGCCGTGCAATGAAGCGACGATGTCACGACGAATCCATCGCCTCGGATCCCAGCAGTGCCTCGAAGGGCCCTCCCAGAAGCCCTGCCGCGGCCAGCCGAGCCTCAGAAGGGGAAGGGGGAGCGCTCGAGCGTGGCCGCGAGGGAGCGGAGCGGAGCGCGAAACCTCCCCCAGAGGAGACGGGCCGCTGCCGGCCTGCGCAGGGGGCCACGGCCCCGGACTCAGAACGGGTCGAGGAGGAGGTTATCCCCAACGTACCTGCCAGGGCGCTTCCCTGGGCAGTCCGAAGATACCTGCCAGGGCGCCTCCCTGAGGCCCCTCAGGATACCTGCCAAGACGCTTCCCTGAGGCCCCCGAAAGCACATGCCAGTGCACGCAAGAAGGTTCCCCAAACAGTGTTTGCACTTAGTGGCTCTTACTTCTTACTTGGGAAGTGGGCCTGTCTGGCGGCCTGGCGGATATCTAGCCGCCGTCGCCGCCCGGTCGCCGTTTCGTCGTTGCCCTTTGTCTGGGCCTGTCTGGCGGTCTGGCGGCTATGTAGCTGCCGTCGCCGCCCCGTCGCCGCCCCGTCACCGCCTCGTCGCCGCCCGTCGTCTGGTCTGGCGGCTATGTTGCCGCCGTCGCCGCCCCGTCACCGCCTCGTCGCCGCCCGCCGTCTGGGCCAGTGTGGCGGTCTGGCGGCTATGTGTCGCCGTCGCCGCCCCGTCGCTGCCTCGTCGCCGCATCGCCGCCGCCACAAAGGTTGCTTCACATAAAAATAGAATCGACTCTACCAACCCCAGACCCCCCGGGATTATCGCCCCCCTTTTTCGCACTACGAGTTACATACGATTATGCCCCATCGTCCATCCGAAGTACGAATTCATACCATGCCAGGCAGGCTAGTATCGACCCCTCCACGTCATCCTCTGGGAAAAAACTATGCGCGTGCAGTCGCTGATCAAAAATCAGCAAATTCCGAAAAGCCCTTTGCAAAAACTGGGACGATGTGCACACGCGCGCGTCGTCGCGCGCGCATGCCGAAACCGTTCAAAAAAAATCGGTGTGGTAAGGATGTCAAAATCGAGTATCAAGAAATCATACAAAAACACGGTTTCGCAACACCAGTTTTCAAAAAAACGTGCGTTCGCGTTTTTGCGAATTCTTGAAGAAACCATAAATTTTCAACATGTTCAAAAATTGCGACCAAACGGGCTCCACGCGCGCGCATGTGGAAATCGTTCGAACACCCCGCGTACCGTCGCGAGCATCCTCTTAGCAAAAAAGGACGAAATACACGCGTGCGCGTCGTCGCGCGCGTCTGCCGAAAGCCGCAAAACAACAACAACAACAACAACAACAACAACAACAACAACAATCAGTTTACCCGAACGCGTGGTGTTCTCCCCAGTGCCAGGGTTTTCATACGACACCAGGCAATACCCCCACTTCGTGGGGGGGCATTACAAGCTCTACCAAATATCCAAACGACTCTTCGCGACCACCCAAACCCAGCTTCCCGCCCTATGACGTTGGGACACTTCACTTCGTGGCGTGCGGACGACCGTGGCTACTACACTGGCGTGGGGTACACACCCACAGAACCCAATGGTTTTTGGAGATTTCGGCGTGCGCGCGCGAAGAAAAAACGAATGTGTCCCGCATGGTATTATTTGACAGGGATGATGGCCCTGGCAGGTGCGCAACCGTTGTCGCAGAAGTTCGAAAAAGTTGCTCGCAAAAGCCCGTTTGACAGAAATGTTTAAAAAGTGTTGGGTTTCCTACGAATCCGCAAGAGCGCGCGGGATGAGATTTTGACATTTTTTTTGTTGAAAAACCATTGGTTTTTTGATGTTTTTATGTTGAAATCGCTCCGAACACTAAGCTTTTGGAAGGATTTCGTCTTGCGCGCGCGAATGTCCACTTTACCTTATTTTTTACAAGGGATTCTTGAAATTTGATAATATTTGAACAAGAAATTTCATTTTATAGTGTTTTTTGCAAGGGAAAGCGGATTACAACAAAACAACCGGATCTTGATCACCTCGAATTACCTGAGGCTTCCTCACGAAAATGATGAAAACGTGGCTGCGGCCTAGGCGCGGCGGGGGGGGCGCGCACCAGGGGGCCCAACAATAATTATTCTTTAGAATTAATAATGTTCAAAAACTCCGATGTCGCAAAGATGTCAAAACCGAGTGTCTACAAAACATACAAAAACACATTGGTTCGCAACATCAGCTGCCAAAAAAAGCGGACGATCGCGCTCTCGCGAATTCTTCTGGAAACCACACATTTTCAACATGTTCACGGTAATCTGCCACACGCGCCTCTGGCGCCGCATGCCGACATTATTCGCACGCCCTCGCGCGCGTGCTGGGGGGCACGATCCGTGTCAAACCAAACCATGTGGGACATTCTCGCGCGTCGGCCGCGCGCGCATGTCGAACTCTTCCCAAAGCCTCCATCACCGACGCGAAGACGCCGTTATCGTCGACGGTGTGATCAGCATCGGCGCCCGCACTGGCCGCGCCGTCGTCGTTGTCAACATCGTCACCAGCATCGCTACTACCATCATCGTGTCCACCGTTGTCGAAGTTGCCATGCTACCGCGCCCGCCCAAGTCTCCGACTCGGGGTGACGTGCCAGCTGGGATGTGCCCAGCGGTCAACGCCACCGCGGCCGCGTCGGCCGCGCCAAACTAGCTGGCCGCTGCGCGCGCGCTTGGCTGGCGCGGCCGCAGAGATGGACCAGCGAACGCCAAGTACTCATCGCAATCGCCACCGCATGGGTTTTGCAAACCAAGTTGCGGGTGGGTGGGTGGGGTTCTGGCAAGAGCATGGGATGTTTTAACTCGTTTGTTAAAATCAATTGCACCACGTAGGTTTCACAACATACACTGCACCGCACATGTTGAACTATATTAATTCACTTTTCTCAAAACAGAATAGACTCTACCCCCCCCCCGGCGTTATCGCCCCCCCTTTTCAGGTATGTAAATCACATACGATTATGACCACATGTCCATCCGCAATATGAAATCACACTGTCTCAGGCCAACCGGGTTCCCCCCCCTGAGGTCCCCTTCTAAAAACACTCTGCGGTGACACGTTTTGTTCTAACATAACATTTGTTCAAGAATCCCTTGCAAAAAACCGGACGAAGTGCACACGCGTGCGTCGTCGCGCGCGCATGCCGAAATCCTTCAAAAACCGTCGGTGCTGGAAGGACTTACGCGCGAGCTCTTGCGAAATCTTGAGAAAAACTATTGGTTTTTCAAGATTTTCACAACATGCTACCAAAAAGGCGTCCCGCGCGCGCATGTCGACATTTGTCGAACGCCCTTGCGCGTGTGCCGTCGCGAGAATCCTCTGCAAAAAATTGGGACGAAGTGCAGACGCGCGCGTCGTCGCGCGCGTATGCCAGAAATCCTTCAAAACCCACCGGTTTCGGAAGGGAGTCAAAATCGCGCGTCCAAAAAAACTACAAAAACCCAGGGTTTCGCAACATGGATTTTCAACAAAAGCGTGCGCGCGCGCTCTTGCGGCGTCGTCGTCGTCGTCGCCGTCCTCCCTCCTTCCGCGTCGTCGTCGTCGTCGTCGCCAACGTCGTCCTGTGTCTTTCCTCGTGTTCGTCGTCGTCGTCCTCTTTGGCGTCGTCGTTTCCGTCGTCGTTGTCGCCGTGGTCGTATTTTTTCCTCCTCCCTCGTCGTCGTCGTCGTCGTCGTCGTCCGTCGCCGGCGTCTCGTCGTCGTCCCTCCTATTTCGTCGCCGTCGTCGTCGTCGTTGTCGTCGTTGTCTCGTCGTCGTCTTCCCTCCTCCCTCGTCGTTGTTGTCGTCGGCGTCGCCGTCCTTCCTCCTTCTTCGTCGTTCGCGTCGTTGCCTCCTCGTCGTCGTCGTCGTCGGCCGTCTTGCTTTTCCGGCATTCTTGGGGCGCTCTTGAGACGCCCCCGAGGGCCCCAAGACGACCCTGGAGCGATATCTGTGCTCGGTCCCGCATGGGTTTTGCAAACCAAGTTGCGGGTGGGTGGGTGGGATGATTGCGCGAGCAGTGGAGTTGACAACTTCAAGTTCGGCAAGTGAGCTGCACCGCATAATGTGCATCACATCGATTGCACCACATCCATTGCCCCCAATAGAATACACAACGTAGATTGCACTACAGATGCTGCACCACATCAATTTAGCCACATGGACTGTATCACGCTGGGTGCCCCACATCGATTGCACCACATATGTTGAACCACATCGGTTGCACCACACCATATATTGCACCATGCAGATTCTCCTTTCTAAAATACTAATAGATTCTACCCCCCCCCCGGACTTATCGGTTACCCCGCGCGTGCTGTAAATTACATATGATTCTGACCACATGCCCATCCCAAATGTGAATTCATACCATCCCAGCCAAGCCGGGTTCCCCCCCCCTGCGGTTCCCTTTGTAAAAAACACTATGCGGTGACATGTTTTATATTAACATGGCACTTTTTTCAAGAATCCCTTGCAAAAAACGGGACGAAGTGCACACGCGCGCGCCGTGGCGCGCGCATGCCGAAATCCTTCAAAAACCTTCGGTTCCGGAGAGATTTCAAAATTGAATTTCCAACAAAAAAAAAAAAAAAAAAAAAAAAAAAACTTACGCGCGAGCTCTTGCGAAATCTTGAGAAAAAACTATTGGTTTTTCAAGATTTTCACAAAATGCTACCAAACGGGCTTCGCGCGCGCGCATGTCGAAATCTGTCGAACGCTCTTGCGCGTGTGCCGTCGCGAGAATCCTCTGCAAAAAATGGGACGAAGTGCAGACGCGCGCGTCGTCGCGGGCGTATGCCGAAATCCTTCAAAAACCTTCGGTTTCGGAAGAATTTCGAAATCGTGCGTCCAAAAAACCTACAAAAACACAAGGTTTCGCAACACGGGTTTTCAACAAAATTGTGCGCGCGCGCGCTCTTGCGTCGTCGTCGTCGTCGTCGTCCTCCCTCCTCCCTCGTCGTCGTCGTCGTCGTCGCCGTCGTCGTCTTCTGTCTTTCCTCGTCGTCTTTGGCGTCGTCGTCGTTTCCGTCGTCGTTGTCGCCGTGGTCGTCCTTCCTCCCTCGTTGTCTTCGTCGGCGTCTCGTCGTTGTCCCTCCTATTTCGTCGCCGTCGTCGTCGTCGTCGTCGTCGTCGTCGTGGTCTTCACTCCTCCCTCGTCGTTATCCTCCTCCCTCGTCGTCGTCGTCCGTCGTCGGCGTCTCGTCGTCGTCCCTCCTATTTCGTCGCCGTCGTCGTCGTCTTCGTCGTCGTTGTCATCGTCGTCGTCTTCCCTCCTCCCTCGTCGTTGTCGTCGTCGGCGTCGCCGTCCTTCCTCCTTCTTCGTCGTTGGCGTCGTCGCCGTCTTCCCTCCTCCATCGTCGTTGTCGTCGTTGTCGCCGTCGTCGTTTTTTCTCCTCCCTCGTCGTCGTCTCCGTTGGCGACGTCGTCGTCGTCTTCGTCGTCGTCGTCGGCGTCGTTGTCGTCGTCGTCGGTGTCGTCGTCGTCGTTGTCGTCGTCGAAAACATTGGAGACGTCGTCGGTGTCGTCGCAGTCGCTGTCGGCGGCGCCGTCGTCGTCGATGTCGCTGTCGTCGTCGGCATCGGTGTCGTGGCCAAGTGCCACGCAGTACCTACCGTCACGGTCTTGTCTGAAGATGTCTTGCGACCAAGTTGCGGGTGGGAGGGTGGGATGTTTGCACGAGCAGTGGAGAGGACAGCTCCAAGACAGTCGAAGTGGATTGCACCACCTCCCCTGGGCGTTATCACCCCCCCCGCTTCCTATGTAAATCACATACGATTCTGACCACATGTCCATCCTAAATAAATCACAATGTCCCAGGCCAGTCGGGTTCCCCCCATGAGGTTCCCTTTTAAAAAACACGATGCTGTGACATGTTTTGTTCTAACATAACACTTGTCGCGAATCCCTTGCAACAAGTGGGACGAAGTGCACACGCGCGCGTCGTCGCGCGCGCATGCCGAAATCCTTCAAAAACCTTCGGTGTCGGAATGATTTCGCAATCGAGTTTCCAAAAAAAAAAAAAAACGGGTTTCGCAACACTGATTTGCTTAAAAAGCTTACGCGCGAGCTCTTGCGAAATCTTGAAAAAAACCATGAGTCTTTCAAGATTTTCACAACGTGCTACCACACGGGCTTCGCGCGCGCGCATGTCGAAATCTGTCGAACGCCCTTGCGCGTGTGTCGTCGCGAGCATCCTATGCAAAAAATACGACGAAGTGCAGACGCGCGCGTCGTCGCGCGCGTATGCCGAAATCCTTCGAAACCCATCGGTTCCGGAAGGATTTCAAAATCGTGTGTCCAAAAAAACTACAAAAAAACAAGGTTTCGCAACACGGATGTTCAACAAACGTCGTCGTCATCGTCGCCGTCCTCCCTCCTCCCGCGTCGTCGTCGTCGTCGCCTACGTCGTGCTCTGTCTTTCCTCGTATTCGTCGTCGTCGTCCTCTTTGGCGTCGTGGTCGTTTCCGTCGTCGTTGTCGCCGTGGTCGTCCTTCCTCCACCTCCCTCGTCGTCGTCGTCGTCCGTCGTCGGCGTCTCGTCGTCGTCCCTCCTATTTCGTCGCCGTCGTCGTCGTCGTTGTCGTCGTCGTCTTCCCTCCTCCCTCGTCGTTGTCGTCGTCGGCGTCGCCGTCCTTCCTCCTCCTTCGTCGTTCGCGTCGTCGCCGTCCTCCCTCCTCCCTCGTCGTTGTCGTCGTTGTCGTCGTTGTCGCCGTCGTCGTCCACCCTCCTCCCTCGTCGTCGTCTTCGTTGGCGACGTCGTCGTCGTCTTCGTCGTCGTCGTTTGCGTCGGCGTCGTCGTCTTCGTCGTCGTCGACGTCGGCGTCGTCGTCGTCGCCGCCGTCGTCGTCGTCGTCGTCGTCGTCGTTGTCGACGTCGTCGTCGTGTCGTCGTTGTCGTCGTCGTCGTCGTCATCGTCGTCGTCGTTGCCATCGTCGTCGTCGTCGTCGGCGTCGGCGTCGTCGTCGTCGTCGGTGTCGTCGTCGTCGTCGTTGTCGGTGTCGTCGAAGTCGTTGGAGACGTCGTCGTCGTCGTTGTCGTTGTCGACGGCGTCGTCGTCGTTATCGCTGTCGTCGTCGGCGTCGCTGTCGCTGCCAAGTGCCATTTGGTACCCACCGTCACGGTCTTAAGTGGTTTTGCAAACCAAGTTGCGGGTGGGTGGGTGGGATGTTTGCGCGAGCAGTGGAGTGGACAACTCACTGCGAACAGAAACTAATTCCGCCGCATAGGTCGCTCCACCTATACTGCACAAAAAAAATTCACCTTTCTAAAAGAAGAATAGACTCGACCCCCCCTCCCGGAGTTAACGGTACACCGGTACACCTGTTCGTATTGCAATTTACATATGATTCTGCACACTCGTCCATCCTAAATATGAATTCAGACTATCCCAGCCAGGCCGGTATCGCCCCCCCACCGTCCTCTGCAAAACAAACTATGCGCGCACACTCGTTGATCAAAAATCATACGTTATCCCAAATCCATTGCAACAGAATTTGACGAAGTGCACACGCGCGCGTCGTCGCGCGCGCATGCCGAAATCCTTGAAAAACCTTCGGTGTTGGAAGGATTTCACAATCGAGCTTCCAAGCAAACATACAAAATCACAAGGTTTCGCAACACTGATGTTCTAAAAAACTTACGCACGCTTTTGCGAAATCGTACGAAAACCAAAAAAGTTTCAATATGTTCAAAAAGATACTACCAAACGAGCTTCGCGCGCGCGCGCATGTCGAAATCTATCGAACGCCCTTGCGCGCGTGCCGTCGCGAGAATCCTCTGCAAAAAACTAGACGAAGTGCAGACGCGCGCGTCGTCGCGCGCGCATGCCGAAATCCTTACAAAACCTAGGTTTCGGAAGGATTTCACAATCGAGCTTCCAAACAAACATACAAAACCCACGGTTTCGCAACACTGATGCTCTAAAAAACTTACGCGCGCGCTCTTGCGAAATCTTAAGAAAACTATGGGTTTCTCTAGGTTTTCCAACATTACTACCAAACGGGCTTCGCGCGGGCGCATGTCGATATTTGTCGAACGCCCTTGCGAGCGTGCCGTCGCGAGAATCCTCTGCAAAAAACCTTCGGTTCGGAAGGATTTCAAAATCATGTGCCCCAAAAACATACAAAAACACAAGGTTTCGCACCACGGAATTTCAACAAAAGCGTGCGCGCGCGCTCTTGCGGCGTCGTCGTCGTCGTCGCCGTCCTCCCTCCTCCCTCGTCGTCGTCGTCGTCGTCGCCGTCGTCCTCTGTCTTTCCTCGTCGTCGTCGTCGTCGTCGTCGTCCTCTTTGGCGTCGTGGTCGTTTCCGTCGTCGTTGTCGCCGTGGTCGTCCTTCTTCCTCCTCCCTCGTCGTCGTCGTCGTCCGTCGTCGGCGTCTCGTCGTCGTCCATCGTATTCCGTCGCCGTCGTCGTCGTCGTCGTCGTCGTCTTCCCTCCTCCCTCGTCGTTGTCGCCGTCGGCGTCGCCGTCCTTCCTCCTTCTTCGTCGTTCGCGTCGTCGCCGTCCTCCCTCCTCCCTCGTCGTTGTCGTCGTTGTCGCCGTCGTCGTCCTCCCTCCTCCCTCGTCGTCGTCGCCGCCTTCGTTGGCGACGTCGTCGGAGTCGTGGTCGTTTCCGCCGTCGTTGTCGCCGCGGTCGTCCTTCCTCCTCCTCCCTCGTCATCGTCGTCGTCCGTCGTCGGCGTCTCGTCGTCGTCCCTCGTATTCCGTCGCCGTCGTCGTCGTCGTCGTCTTCCCTCCTCCCTCGTCGTTGTCGTCGTCGGCGTCGCCGTCCTCCCTCCTTCTTCGTCGTTCGCGTCGTCGCCGGCTTCCCTCCTCCCTCGTCGTTGTCGTCGTTGTCGCCGTCGTCGTCCTCCCTCCTCCCTCGTCGTCGTCGTCGTCTTCGTTGGCGACGTCGTCGTCGTCGTCGTCGGCGTCGGCGTCGTCGTCGTCGTCGGCGTCGTCGTCGCCGTCGTCGTCGTCGTCGTCGGCGTCGTCGACGTCGTCGTCGTCGGCGTCGTCGTCGTCGGCGTCGTCGGCGTCGTCGTCGTCGGCGTCGTCATCGTCGTCGTCTGCGTCGGCGTCGTCGTCGTCGCCGTCGTCATCGTCGGAGACGTCGTCGGTGTCGTCGTAGTCGCCGTCGTCGGCGTCATCGTCGTCGTCGTCGGCGTTGTCGCTGTCGTCGTCGGCGCCGTTGTCGTTGCCACGTGCCATTTGGTACCTACCGTCACGGTATTAAGAGGTTTTGCAAACCAAGTTGCGGGTGGGTGGGTGGGATGTTTGCAAAAGCACGGGATGGGTCAAAGCATGGGAAAAAACAATTGCACCACATACATTGCACAACAGAGATTGCTCCACCTATATTGCACAACCTCTACTGCACCACATGGGTTGCACCACATCGATTTAGCCGCACGTATTCTACCACATTGGGCGACCCACATGCAATTCACCACATATATTGCACAACAGATACTGCACTGCATAGATTGCACAACTTATATTCTCTTAAACTCTACCCCTCTCCACGGAGTCAACGGTCCCCCCTGGGGCATTGCGATTTCATATTTATTCTGCACACTCGTCCATCCTAAATATGAATTCATATTATCCCAGCCAGAAGGTATCATTCCCCCTCCGCCATCCCTGTCAAATCATTCTATGCGGTGACATTTTTGTTCTAACAAATCACTTTGTCACGCATCCCTGTCACAGAATACCGTGCGGGACACATTCGTTGTTGCGCCGCGCGCTTGCCGAAATCCTTACGAAACCATTGTTGCTTCAACAATTTGAACACCGCGCTGCATTAAAACACACGAATCGCATGGGAGATCATTAAAAGAATCGGCAAAGAATCTTAGAATTCTACCCGCGCGCGCTGTCCCAATCTTTATAAAACCAATGGTCTTTCAACATTTAGATCAAAAGGCTCTTGCGAGCAACTTTGTCGCGCGAGTCGAACTCCTTCATCAACTATCGTTCGCCAGCCAGGGGCCACCATCCCTGTCAAATGATACCATGCGGGGCCACTTGCGCGTGGCCGCGCGCGTCGTCGTCGTCGTTGTCCCCACGGCACCGTAGCGACGTTTCGACGTGGACACTCGCTCACGCAGGGGATTTTGCAAGTCGTACCCCACGGCACCTTAGCGGGCGTGTCCCTCATGTGGATGTCCTGTCCTGTCCTGCTGCTCCTCCTCCTCATCCTCCTCACCCTCTTGGGGCATTGATCGGGCAAGGCTGCCTAGTTTGATCTTTTCCGAACGAGCCATCAACGCGGCCTGGTGTCAAGGGCCTGCGCGGCAGATCCAGCGCGAGTTGACGTCTGAGAACCGAAAGACCCTCTCCCTACTCACGTTCTCCCTGGAGCGCTGTGGCGCCGGCTGGTGGGATTCGGCTCCCCCCGGAAGTGCGCCCCGCCGTGGGCGTTTGCGAGCCCCCAACAAGTTTTATCTGGCACACGCAATCACGGTCATACAAGTTTTGTTTCCCAAGTTGCGGGTGGGTGGGTGGGATGTGTGCAAGATCTTGGGTGTTGCGCGAGCTGCGGAAGTGTCATGTCTTTATTGGAACTACTGGTTTTCAACAAAAACAACAAATTTCCGCGCGCGCTCTTGCGAAATCTTGCGAAAACCCTAGGTTATTCAAGATGTTCAAAAATTACTACCAAACGGGCTTCGCGCGCGCGTGTCGAAATCTTTCGAACGCCCTTGCGAGCGCGCCTTCGCGAGAACCCTTTGCGAAAAATGGGACGAAGTGCAGACGCGCGCGTCGTCGCGCGCGCATGCCGAAATCCTGCAAAAACCTTCGGTTCGGAAGGATTTCAAAATCACGTGCCCGAGAAACATACAAAAACACAAGGTTCGCAACACAGAATTTCAACAAAAGCGTGCGCGCGCGCTCTTGCGTCGTCGTCGTCGTCGCCATCCTCCCTCCTCCCGCGTCGTCGTCGTCGTCCTCTGTCTTTCCTCGTCGTCGTCGTCGTTTTGGCGTCGTCGTCGTTTCCGTCGTCGTTGTCGCCGTGGCCGCCCTTCCTCCCTCGTCGTCTTCGTCGGCGTTTCGTCGTTGTCCCTCCTATTTCGTCGCCGTCGTCGTCGTCGTCGTCGTCGTCCCTCCTCCGTCGTTGTCGTCGTCGCCGTCGTCGTCCTCCCTCCTCCCTCGTTGTCGTCGTCGTCGTCGGCGGCGTCGTCGTCAGCGTTGTCATCGTCGTCGTCGTCGTCGTCGTCGTCAGCGTCGGCGTCGTCGTCGTCGTCGTTGGTCTTGTCGTCGTCGTCGTCGTTGGCGTCGTCGTCGAAGTCGTTGGGGACTCGCCCGCAACGTCTACCGTTGTCGAAGTTGCCATGATACCGCGCCCGCCCACGTCGCCGACTCGCAATGAAGTGCCCGCTGGTACGTGCCCAACGATCAGCGCCACCGCGGCCGCGTCGGACGCGCCAGACCAGCTGACCGCTGCGCGCGCGTGCTTGGGTTGGCGCGGCCGCAGAGACGCACCAGCCAACGCCGAGCATGCATCGCAATCGCCACCTTATGTGTTGTGCAAACCAAGTTGCGGGTGGGTGGGTGGGATGTTTGCAAGTGCAAGAGCACGGGATGTGTCAACTCGTTCGTTAAAATCAATTGCACCACATCGGTTGCACCACATATAATGCACAACCCATATTGCACCACATAGACTGCTCCACGTAGGTTGCATCACATGTGTTGCACCACGTAGCTTGCTCTATACTGTATATGTTGCACAACATTAATTACAACACGAGCATTGCACCACATATATTGCGCAACATGAACTGCACCACATCTATTGTACCACATACATCGACTGCTCCGCATACGTTGCTCCGCATAGACAGCACCACATAGGTTGCTAGTAACACACTGTTTGGGGTCCACGCTGGCTAACATCATACTTTCTTTGGAATTTCGCTAGCTCAGAAAACAAAAACTGATGACCCCCATTTGGAAAAGTCGTCGATGCCAACTCGAGAGCGAGGACAGCGGGGAGGGGGAGGCACGAGGAAAATTAGTCCAAGAACCGACCCTTGTCCATGCAGTCGGAACACGCCAGCGCGCGCAGCCCTTCCTTCTGCTGCTCGGTGTCCTGCTCCTCCTCCTCCTCCTTCAAGTTCTCAATAACGATAATGATGAGGAGAGTGCGCTCCTTGACTCGTAACAAGTAAGAGATTTAAGTATGCCCGCTCTAATGCTGCCGAGAGACAGAAAGACATAGCTTGAGCCATACGGCAAATTCCTCTGTGACATGGGGGCTATACTACGAATTTGTATGTCACATGGTGGCTCAATTACAAAGACCTCCTCCTCCTCCTCCTCCTCCTCCTCTTCCTCCTCCTCCTCCTCTTCCTCCTCCTCCTCTTAATCATCACCGTCACCATCATCGCCAGTACGCCACCGCCGCCGCCATCACCACCATCAGCAGCATCCTCCCTCTCCTCCTGCTGCCGCTGCACGACGACTCCAGCGCGCGACGACCCCCCCCCCCAAGAAGCGCTGGCCGCCGGGCGCGCGCTCCCTGGGGCGCGCGCCGCCCGCAGCCGGGCACGTCGCTCTTGCAAGCGCCGCACCGGCCAGGACAGCCTGCGGAGCGCAGCGGCCCCGAGACGAAGCACGCAGACCGCAGCGTGCGGGCACGGAGCTCGACACGTACCGTCAACCCATGCAAGTAGAGGCAAGAGGAGTATGCACACGCGCCGATTCTGGCCAGGCCCATCCTGGGCCCAGGATCGGCGCATACGCCCTCCTGCTTTGGCCAGGAAAGCAAATGCACCGATCCCGGGCCCAGGATGGGCCTGGCCAGGATCGGTGCATGTGCATACTCCTCTTCGCCCGATATAAAGGGGGCGCATGATAAGAATGCAAGGGCCTTGGAAGGCCATGTCGACACTCTGCGAGCGAGGAGCGGCCAGCGAAAGCGGCCAGGAATGGGCCGAAGGGGAAGGACGAAAGGGTAACCTTGGAAAGTGGCTCATCCTCACTATGCGGGCTGACTGTAGATCGAAAGCGCAGGTCTGGCGCGATGCGTTCGCCAAAACGCGGGCCAACACGTGCCGAGCCAACACGCAGCGTGCTCACGCGGACGCTTTGAGCACGACACGTGTTGCGTCTCAGCAAGGGCGTGACGGTCCCGAGGCCCGGCAGGGGCCCCCAGAGGCCGAAAGTAGCGAGCAGCCTCCCGTCGTGACTTCTCCGCGCCTCGAGGGGGTCTGGGTGCGGAGAAAACTCGGGCGCGGGGCGCGGCCCGAGACCATCGGCGAGGCGCGCGCGCGACCCGGCTCGTCTCTCTCGCCTCGCGCCTCGCGCGCCGCGCGGACGGCGAGGCTGGATCTGGGGAAGCAACGGGGTGCCGAAACCGCTCCTCCCCGGGGCCTCTCCTGGGGTGCGAAATCCAGCGGTGTCGACGAGGGCCTCCCAGGAGGCCCGGGAGGGCAGCGGTAGCGGCCAGGGCCTCCCAAGGAGGCCCACGAGGTAAGGGCAGCGGCATGGCTGCAGTCGGACCCAGGGCAGAAGAGCATCCTTCGAGAACACACGAGGCCCTTCGCCAGCCACACGGAAGAACATTCGAGGACACCCTCACCTAGGATGCACAAGAACATCGCACAAATTTGTCTTCCGTCGGCGGCGAGGCAGAGGCAGTCCGCACTAGCGTGAGGCGAATCGGGGCAGCCGAACGGCGAATCGTCAAGATCATCGCACAGGCACGAAGAACATAAGGGCACCCTGCCCGAACCGGCCTCAATCTTATACCTCGGTCCGACCGTACCTTTTGTAGCGGGCGAAGAACGGTGTAAAACAAACTGTTCCGTCACCGGGGGCGCTGCCCCAGGGCGGCTGGAAAGCTTATACCTTGACGTGCCACCGTAAGGGCATCAATTTTCCAGCCACAGCGGAAAAGGTTTACGTTATACCGTTCTTCGCCTGTTAATTTTTCTCCTCCGGGTATCCTCGCGCCCTCGCGCGCCGTCGCCCCGCGGGGCCCCCCTGGAACAGAGGGGAGGCCCTCGCGGGGCCGCGAGGCTCGGCGAGGCGGCAAGGCGCGCAGAGCCCTCCGCGGCCCCCCCGCCCCCGCGTAGGCCTCTCGGGCGACGCTGGCCTCCGAGCAAGCTCCTGCTGAGGTAGACAAGCGCGTTCCACTGCTCGCAAAGAAACTACTCGCAAATGGCCTGGATCCGCCGCGTCGAGGCAACAAACTATTTTTCGGGCGTTTGCGAGTAGGCACTTTGCGAGTAGTGAAACGCGCTCGGTGAGAAGGGGCCCAAGAGCAAGCTGCAACTTCAGGCAGCGCCGAGATGTCCTCTGGAAAGCTGGAACGAGCTCCGGGGCTTCCTTGCGGCTCCGGCTTCCGAATCACAAACCCTGTAATAGCTCTCTACTAGGTGTCCGGGAATGTTACTTCGCCGTCGATATTGTCGGTTGCAAGAGGCCCAAAAGAGAGAACGACACCCAGGACGTTTCAAAACTCTCCACCAAGGCCCCAGGAAGCTCCCAAGACGCCCACGAGAGTCCCAGGCAGTGCCCGAGAGGCCCCAGACAGCTCCCAGGACGCACTCAAGAGTCCCCAGACAGTGCCCAAGAGGCCCACGACGCCTCCACCGTGGACTCCCCGCCTCTTCTGGGGGTCGGCGGAATGGCGCAAGCCTCTTGAATAGGCACAGATTCTAGGATCCCCTGCAGTTCTCAATATTTACTGGATTTCCTTCTGACCCTCCACTTCCCGCATGTTCCAACACGTTTGCGTGTCTATGTCGTTTTCCCCCTCCTGACTCTGGAGAGGCAGTATGGCAGGTTCGCGTCGTGTCGACTTCGGCGTTGGCTTCTGACACCGCGGGGATCGGTCAGCCCCGCTTCCCAAACATCACAAAAAACGTTCGACACCGACCGACTCTGGGTCGCCGTCGGCGTGCAACGCCGAACGCCGGCGGCGCGGTCGCCGCCGGTCAACACGACGCGAACCGGCCTCGTTTGTTGGCTAGGGGCAGACTCCTCCTCCTCCTCCTCCTCCTCCTCCTCCTCCTCCTCCTCCTCCTCCTCCTAGAACGGGAGTGAGGCGCGCTGTGCCCCGACGGGGCGGCGGGGGAGACCGGAAGGTAGAGCCCGAAAACCAAATGGCACTCGAGGAGTCCAAGGCCCACCGCGCGGCACTCGAGGAGGCACAGGGTGGCACCGCGGAGAGCATCAGAGCGTTGCAGAGTGATTCGGCCTCCACGTGTTGTGCGGTGGCACCTCCTTGAGCACGTCCTGTCACGCACGACTCAGACGATCCATCTGCTTCTTTCCCTCCTGGCCAGACACCGCTTGGGATCGGTCCCCCGAACACACAGGACCATGGTCCCCCCAGGCCCTGCCCAACCCAAAGTGCTTCTTCCTCTCCTGGCACCGCACCTTCTGATGTTCTCGACACTGTTGCGCCACGCCCCGCCGCCTTCTGCCTTCGTCAGACTCCCTCTCACCCTCCTCCTCATGCTCATACTCAGCCTCCTCCTCCTCCTTCTTCTCCTCCACCTCCTCCTCGTCCTCCTCCTCCTCCTCCTCCTCCTCCTCCTCCTCCTCATCATCATCATCATCATCATCATCATCATCATCATGATCATCATCATCATCATCATCATCATCATCATCATCATCATCATTATCATCGTCATCAGCATCATCATCATTTTCATCGTCATCATCGTCATCATCGTCATCATCGTCATCATCGTCATCATCGTCATCATCATTATCATCATGATCATCAGCATCATCATCAGCAGCATCATCATGCTCCTCCTGGTCCACCACCTCCTCCTTCTCATCATCCTCATCGTCATCGTCATCACCATCACCATCACCATCACCATCAAAATTCATCATCATCATCACCATCATCAGTATTATTATCATCATCATCACCATCATCATCATCATCAGCATCATCAGCAGCAGCATCATCAGCATCAGCATCAGCATCATCATCATTTCCAGCTGCCGTATCCTCTTCCACCTCCCTATCCTCCTGCTCATCCTCCCCTCATTCGCCTCCTCCTCGTCCTCCTCGCGCCAAGACACCTGCGGTCCCACCCACCACGCACCACCAGAACCAGGATGGCCCTCCCGACAACTCCTGCCTCCAGCAGTAGGGACACCGAGGTGGGGGCTCTGGCGTGGCATGGCCGCAAGTTTCGCCACGACCAGTGACGGTCATTCACGTCTTGCATTTCGCCCCACCTGTGAAGTCGAACTGAGACGCCAATGCGGCACATCGACCCAGAACTCCCCGCTTCCCCCTCGCGAGATTCCTCACCACCCAATAATGATGCACCACTAACGCCCCAGAGGGGCACGACCGCGTACGTCATCAAGACCCAAGACGCCCACTCATCGCAAAATGACCCCCACACCACCTGCTCATCCTGGACCGGTTTCGACAGATCTGGGGCCCCGTGCGGGCTCCTGGAGACTGAGAT
Organism: Prorocentrum cordatum; assembly: GCA_963575745.1. Taxonomy (NCBI): domain Eukaryota; class Dinophyceae; order Prorocentrales; family Prorocentraceae; genus Prorocentrum; species Prorocentrum cordatum. The sequence goes on from CAUYUJ010002334.1 coordinate 74,372, forward strand.
AGGAGGAGGAAAAACGACATATAAAAATCAACTTTCGGCGCTCCGGACGGAGCGCAAAAAGTTCATGTGTATGGCGTTGCTTCTTCCTCGATCCTGGACACTGAACATTGTCGAAACCCGTCTGTCCTGATGTTTGTCACGAAGCGACGGGCCATGGAGGTGCAGCCCGAACAGACTTCCGAGGCGGATCCAGCCGTGGCGACGAGGAGTCTCCCAGAGGCGTTTATCAATTGCTAAACATGAATACAAATCTGCATATGTGTAAACAGATAGAGACAGGTGTTTAGACACATCTGTACATTGACAGAGATACAGACGTACCTAGGTGCACAGGTACGTACATACATACATATAGACAGACAGACAGGCAGACAGACATACAGAAACACATACTTACATACATGCATGCATACATACATACACGTAGACATGCAGACATACATACATACAGACAGACATGCAGACAAGCATACAAACATACAGACAAACGGACATACAGACATACATACATGCATGCATGCATACAACCAGACATACACACATACTTAAATACGTACATACACGCATACATACATGCAGACATACATATATACATAAATGCAGACATACGTACATCCATCATACAGAAATACATGAATGTATACACACATACATACATACAGACATGCAGACATACATACATATATAAATGCAGGCATACATACACACATACACACACATACACACATACACCCATACATACATTTTTACCTGCAGGCATAGATGCATACATACATACATGCACACACACACACATACACATACATACCTACATACCTACAGACATACACATAGATATGTGTGTAGTCAGACATGCGTGCACACATACATGGATGCAGGCATACCTACATACATTCATATACATACATAGATGTATGTATACATGTCTAAATACGTACATACAAACATACATACATGCATGCACGCATACACAGACATCCATACACGCATCTATACACACATACACACATGCAGACATACATACATACCAGCATGCATCCATACATATATACATACATGCATACATACAGACAGACAGACAGACATACATACATATATACATGTATGCATACATACATGCATGCATACATACATACATGCAGACATGCAGGCATACATATATACATGCATACGTGGAGACATGCAGGCATGCAGACATACCTACATCCACAAATACACACATACATGCATACATACATGCACACAGACATGAACATGTACATACATATATACATATATACATGCATACATACATACATACCGACCTACATACATACATACACGTATATGTATACCTATATATATACTTATACATCTACATATACATATACATATACAAATACATATACATACATGCACACATACATGCAGGTATACAGACATGCATGCATACATGCACATACATACATACATACATACATACATACATACATACATACATACATACATACATACATACATACATAGTCACATACATATATATATATATATATATATACATACATACATACATACATGCATACATATATATACACGCATGCATGCATGCATGCATGACATGACATACATGACATACATGACATACCTACAGACACACATGCATATTTATAGATATACAAGCATACACACACATACATACATACGTCAAAATGCACAACAAGACGCAGCCACCCAAACCCACTCGAGCCCGACCCTCCATCTCCGAGCCTCGACCCACGGCCCCCGACCCGCGGCGCCGACCACGGCGACGACGGCGCGCAGGGCAGCCTCGCCCTCGCCGTCCTCCTGGCCCTCGCTCTCTCTCTCTCTCTCGCTCGCCGCCCTCGTCGCCGCCGTCCCCGCCGCCGCCGCCGTCGCCCTCGCCGTCGCCGCTCGCCGCTCGCCGCCGCCGCCGTCGCCCCCCGGCCGCACCCCCGCCCGCGGGCCTGCGCGCGGCGCCGCCGGCGCGGCGCCCGAGCGGCGCCACCCAGAGCGGCGGGCGCCAGCCGCGCCCCACGCGCCGCAGGCCCCACCCGACGGAGCGGGCGCCTGGCGGGGCCAACGGGGGGGGGGGCGGGAGAGCCCAGGGCCGAGTCGACGAGCCGGAGCGGCGGTCAAAAGACTGATCGGATCGGTGGAAGTCGGCAGCCGAGTCGGGAGGAGTAGAATCGGGGGAAACCAGCAGGCTGGTAGCTCCAGTAAGGAACTGAAGTCCAGATCGGAACCCCAAGTCGAATCGAATCGGAATCGGAAGCCACGGAAATCGAATCGAATCGAATCGAATCGGGGGAATCGAAACGAGCCCTGGGAAGGGGGGCTCAGAGGATCGGACCGACTCGGAAAGACATACTGATACTGTATCTACAGGTAGATAGATAGATAGATATATAGATAGATAGATAGATAGATAGATTGATAGATATATGTCCTCCTCGGAGGCGCGACTCTGGCCCGAGCAGATAGTATGCCCATATTGTGGTATAGGTCGTCTCCCGAGCGGCGTGGCCGGAAAGCGCCCGCCACGACGCATAGACTCCAAGACTTCTCGGTGCGCCGCGTCGCCCCCGGCGGGGCGACGGACGCCGAGCCATTCTCCGCAGCGCCGTCTGGGGCCCTCTGGGGCACGGGTATGGAGCGCCACGCTTAGGTCGGGCATGTCCTCCCAAAGGCGCAGTTCGGAAGAAAAATCAAAAAAACGGCCACGCACAAACACTCACATATGGTCGAAAATGTTCAAAAAAAATGTCCCCCTGCAGAGGAACGTGCCCGACTTAACGCTACGCTCTCAGACGTCAATTTTGACAGCATGTGCGTGTGCCGCCCTGCACCGCGGCGACAGAACACCGCAGCGCCCAAGCCATCCGCCCGGGCGGGATGGCGAGCTCGAGCTCGGGCTCCGACTCGGGGCTCGGGGCTCAGAGAAGGGAGGCAGGGGAGGATGATGTGGATTGCCGATCGCGGATCCCGCTCCAGCCAGATGAAGGGATGTCTTGGCATCCCTCGCGACCCTCAGGACGAGGAAAACATGCAACGCGAAAGACCAAAAATCATCGACGAACCAGGGGCCCAGGACAAATCGCTCAACCGAGCAGCCAGTGTACCAGGGGGAGGGAGGAGGGGGCGGAGATCCTCGTCCCTGTCGAACTCGCATGGAAGCATTGGTCCGAAGGTGTCGGAGCCCCACGGAGACATTGCGTTTCAGTCATCATCGGATAAGACACGTCGGGGCGAGGGTGCGCTGCGATCGCCAGAATATGCGCGCGAGCAAAGCGTGTTGGGAGGGCTCCAAGGCGCCCCCCCTCCCCTGTACGTGCGGTCGTTCCCATATCCCCGGGGGGGGGCGGGTAACGATCACTACGCACCAGCGCACCAGAGGATTAGGAACAAAACGACATCTCGAACCAGCTATACCTCCCCCTTGAGCTTGCACTCCCTTCGCCTCGCCTCCCTCTGTCCTCCTCCCCCCCCTCCTCCTCCTCCTCCTCCTCCTCCTCCTCCTCCTCCTCCTCCTCCTCCTCCTCCTCCTCCTCCTCCTCCCCCTCCTGGGAAGAGGGAGAGGGGGCGCGAGCGCCGAAGCAGCGGATGCCCCCCCGGCGCCGCGGAGAGACCACACAACCGGTCGTCACGAAAAAACACACAACAACGGAAAAAAAGGCTGTCACAACAAAAAACGTCTCCCCCCCCCAAAAAAAAACTGTTTTTTGTGACAACTGGCTGTTTTTTTTGTGACAACCGGCCAACTTCGGCCTCTGGGGGCTGCCAGGGAGCCCTCGACATCGGGGGTGTCCAAGAGGTGGGTTAGCAAATCACGGCCCGAGGCGCGTGCGCGGACGAGGGGGGGGGACCAGTGGATGTGTTGACAAAAAAAGCCATCAAATCTGAGGATGCTTCATGTCACGTCGCATGCTCAGGGGACCGTGTGTGTCCCGTCGTGGCCCTATCCGCATCGAATCCGTGTCGAATCCATGTCGGCCTCGTCGGATATGTGCCAAATCGGTGTCGAATCCGCGTCGAATCTACGCCAAATACGCGTCGATTTCGCATCGAACCCGCGTCGGGCACAAGAAAAGACACCAATTGGGGGGACAAGCGCCGACACTTGCACAAGAAAGCGGCTCCTGGTGCACACGGGATCCTGGTGTATACGTGTTTCGCTGTTTCCCCAGGAAGACGGGGAAAGAGTACACACCGACGTCATCCCCGACGTCATCCCCAGCCCACCAAAAGTACTGAGATGGAAGAACAGCCCGCCAGCACTCTCGGGCCGGGCGAAAGGGGGGATAGCAAAGGGGGGGTTTGAGAATCAACTTACGTAGCTGATTTTCCTGGCGCCTCCCGGCGCCGGAGGCGGCTATGTATCGAAGAATGGGCCCCTCGGTGGGGCCGAAACCAGCTGCATGCAGCAGATTTCGTAACCCCCCCTTTCCCAACCCCCGTCTCGTCCGGCCCGACACTGGCAGTGCATATGCTCCAGTTTCCGATTCACAGCCCTCGCCCACATTGGAAGAGACCCCTCAAGCTTTCGTCAGGCATGCGCAGTGCCCATCAGAGCAGGAGCGCAGCCGAGCACAGGAGGGCGTGCAGGCAGCCACGGAGCTCGGACGCGCGGAAGCGAGGTGCGGACGACGCCGCAAAGCCCCACAGTCGGACTCGATTGGACAGGACACGCGAGAGGGCACAAGACCCTTCCGAGGGCCACATCGCCACAGGAATGTAGGAAGCATGGGTCGCGAGACACAGGACACAAGGGTACCCGTGATCTGGCAGGGTCGACCTACTGATCCTGGCCGCCTGTAGGAGAGCAGAGCATTGACAGCGCGAGCACCAAAACTGCAAGTGGCCGGGGAGCCCCCACTGGTCATCGTGCCCCTCCTTTGGCCACCTCCGGCATGGGCGCCTCGGGACGAAGAGGCCGGGCCGCAGGGGGGAAGGGGTCGATCCACCAGGGGCCGTCTTCTGGGGCGCTTCGGGGAGCCGCAGCGGCGAGAGAACGCGAGGACCCGCTGAAGACCTGAGCTCCGCTGCCCCGGTACGCAGCACGCAGCACGTGCAGTGCAGGCCAGTCCACGAGAAACCTTCCACAAGAAACCCAACCCTGAGACCCCAGGACGTCCATCGATTTTTGGTGTGGCCACGTCGCACTCTCCACGGCGAAACCATCGAAACCCAAGAAACCCAAGGCGTCCTGGAGGCGAGCAAGGAGTTTCTTGGCATGGGCTTCCACTGTAGCGGGGGACCTTGTCCGTCCCGTCGTGGTCCTATCCGCATCGACTCCGTGTCGAATCCACGTCGGACTCGTCGGATGCGTGTCGAATCCGTGTCGAAACCGTGTCGAATCCGTGTCGAATCCGCGACAAATGCGCGTCGAGTCTGCACCGAGCCCGCGTCGGGCACAAGAAAAGACACCAATTTGGGGGACAGGCGAGGTCCCCCGAAGATGCAACGTACGCAGCGTATTGATACAGAGCTCAGCACATAGGCTAAATCCGCCGACCCTGTCGGCGTATGGACCCCCTGTCGGCGTGCGCTCAGTCGACGCATCCGTTGTCCTCTTTCCCTGCGTCTCCATCGCCACCTTTCCCTGCACCCTCCTCGTCAAGCCTGCTGGCTCGAGGTCAGGCCCTGAGAGCCGGGGCTCCAGCCAGGCCCCCCGAGCCGACTTGCGCCCCGCCTCGCCTGGCCCGCCCCAGCCACAGACAGCCACGCGGAGGGATGGCGTTCCTGTGTGCCGCCCGACGGAGTGCGGCCCCAACGTCGTCGCGTAGCGCCTGCCGCCGCGCCAGAGCTCGCGCAACCCATGCGCGCAAGCTCCAGGAGGCCAACGACCGACTGGCTGGCCTTCCTGCGGCAGGCCCCCCGCCCGGACTCGTGACGCAGCTGCCCATCGCGTCAGGCATGCTGTACCACGAACTCGAGGAGAATTTCTGAACGCCCACTGCCAAGCTGGTCTCCGACATGGAGGCCGACGAGCTGGTCACCTACGGCGAAGGCCTCACGAACGAGCTGCTGCGGATCCTTTCGCCACAGCGCGTGGAAGACACGGAGCAGTATGCCGCCGCCGTGCCTGGAGTCATCGATGTCTCGGACACCGAGCATATCGAGAAGGCCGTGGCCGAGAAGCCGCACGACGGTTTCGACATCCAGGCTGTGGACCCAGAGCATCCCCAGGGCACGGAGCCCTTCGATGTGGAGGGAGACGACGGCGACGGCATCAAGGAGTCTGCGGACGAGCAGGTGGTGCAGTTCGCCGCGGAGCGGGCTGCGGAGCCGCCCAACCAGGAGGCGATTGAGGCGTCGGAAGCGACCCAGGAGGACCCTGTGCATATCGAGCAGGCCGTGCTGGAGAAGCTGCACGACGGCTTCAGCAGCCAGGCGGAGGTCCAGGAGCAGTTGCTAGGCACGGAGTCTTTCGATGAGGCGCCCCCCCACGACGACGCCATCGAGGTCAATTCCGAGGTGGTTCAGGAGCAGTTCGACACCACTAGCTGGAAGTACCGCGCTGGAGAAAACTGGCTGTCCTTCGGCAATCAGAGCGCGGAGATAGAGAAAGCATATGTTCAGTTCGTTGAAGGAGAAGGCGACCGACATTACAACATGAAGATTGATGGTTGCACGCCTGTCCGACTAGACTTTCTCTTTCTGTATGAAGCCACGCTATAAAAGCAAGTTCCATAGCATCAGTTACAAGCTATGGAGGCCGCGAGTAGCGTTGCCCGCATTCACTGAAGTCTGAGATAGTTATTGCTGTATGCAGCTGCTGCACGATCAAAGAATGTGTTTGTTCTTTGTTCAGTGCTCGCTGCATACTGTGTCTGTGCATCTCTGTTGTATCCTGTTTCGCAGGTGACAGGCATGTCTTCGGAAGCCTTCCTTGAGAAGGAGCGAATTTCTGTGCCGCCAGCAGGTCAACGAGCCAGGCATACCCCTGGTGCTTCCCTGCGCAGGAGAGCGGCGGAGGCTACGCCCTTCGCCCAATTCGATTCGATGTCGACCGTATCCCGTTTCTCACTGATCTATGCGTGTATTGGATAGATCTTGATAGACAGCAAGATCAGGTAGACGAGCCATTCTCTGGTGCTCCCCTGATCAGTAATGGACTGTCTGAAAGGCTCCCTGAGGGTCGTCGGATTTCTCACTGGAAAGATGGCGGGTGCCACGGAGCATCCCAGCCGTCGCTGCGAGCCCATCTCGTCGCGACTCGAACCCCCACCAGCCGAGCGCTCGTCCTCGTCAAGCCTGCCAGCGAGAGAAAACCGTAGCAACGTCGCACTAAAATCGAAGGGAAGCCCCTTCCCTTTGATCCCTCCCCCGCCGAGGGGGAGGGGTCCCAGGGGGGTCCCGGTCCCGGGGAGGTCCTGGGGGGGGTCCCGGAGGGGGAGGTCAGATACGCATCCGCCCCTGGGCGTCCCAGAGCCCAAAAAAGCGCCAAGACGCGCCAAGAGGGACCCAAGCAGGCCCTAGAAGAAGACCACGAACCGACATGTCGAGCTTCCCGCCCCAAAAAGCCCCCAGAAGGCCCCAAGAGCCCCTCAAGAGGCCCGAAGAGGGCCCCAAGAGGCCCCCAAGAGGCCCAACAGAGGCCCCAACAGGCCCGAAAACATCCAAGAAGCCTTTCAACCACAACCCCAGCACGGTGGCCAGAAGGGCCGCAGGCCACAAGGCTCCCTATCCGTCTCTGCTACGGCTCCCTCGGCGCACGTGGGGAACATTTCCTTCGCCTTCTCCTGCTCCCTTCCACCTTCATCCCCCTCCTCCTCATCCTCCTCGTATTCGTCGTCGTCGTCGTCTTCAGGGTCGGCGGCACCCGCCGTAAGGCCTTAGCAATACGTGGGTCTGGCGCGGTACGCTCGCCCAAACGTGGGCCGATGCGTTGAGCCAACACGCAACGTATTGACACGGACGTTCTGAGCACGGCACGTATTGCGTTTCAAGAGGGGCGTATCGAGGCAGCTAAGAACCTGAGGGAAGCAATGATGAGTTCCTCTTGGGGCCTTCTTGGGGGTCCTCTTAGGGCCCTCTTGGAACGCCTCCAACGCTTTCGATGCTGTATTGGGGATGTTAGGAGTCTCTTCGGGACGTCTCAGGGCCCTCCTGGGCCGTCTTGATGCGTCCTTGGTGCTCCGGGGATGGTCTGGGCGGGCCCTTCAGGCCTGGAAGCTTCATTTGGACCCCCGACGCAAGCCGTACCGCGAATTTTGCGCGGATGTGCCAAAGGCCCGCCCGGGACCCCGCAGAGATGACTCGGAAAAGCGTGGCGTGAAGTTTAGGATCAGGATGCTGCTTGCCGAGCTGTTTGTTGCTGCGGAGGGTCACCGCCACTCCGATGAGACGCCGAGGAGGAAACCAGGTGACACGGACCCCTCTCCTGAGGCATGCCGTGAGGATTGACATCCGAGAGCGTCAAAGACTGAACAGCATTACCTACCACTATAGATATATATATATATATATATATATATATATATATATACATAGACATATATATATGGATATATTGTGGAGGGAGAGAGAGAGAGAGGGAGAGAACAAAAGAGAGAGAGAGAGAGAGAGAAAGAGGGAGAGAGAAAGAAACAACAAAAAACAAAACAAAAAATGCCGAGAGGGGCCCCCTGGCAGCCCGTATCTCAAAACTGGCGAGCGACGGCGCCGGAGGGGAGCGCGAAGTGTTGCTTGAAATACAGTGGAGGCCAGTCCACAAGAGACCTTCAACAAGAAACCCAACCCTGAGACCCCAGGACGTCCATGCATCTTTGGTGCGGGAACGTCACGCGTTCCATATCAAAAACATCGAAACCCAAGAAACCCGAGGCACCCTGGAGACAAGCAGGGTGTTTCTTGGCATGGGTCTCCACTGTGCGCATACTTTGAGGTGCTGTGGCGCACCTTGCAGCGCAGATCCCCCGCTGCCCTGCTTTCTCGTCATCTTTGGAAGCCTCGAGCGCGACCAACACAAGCGGAGAAGACGCGTCAACAGCCAATGCTGTCACAAACCGACAGCGAGCGGCCGCTCTGGGGCAGGCGTTCCTCGATTTACGGGCGGGCGACTTACGCGGTGATTCCGACGGCGAATCCTGCTCGATTGGGCGAGTCTGGAAGCCCTGGATCCAAAAATGCTGGCATCTCACTCATGCCCCTCCTCCTCCCCTCGCCTCCTCCTCCTCCTCCTCCTCCTCCTCCTCCTCCTCCTCCTCCTCTTCCCTCCTACTCCTCCTCACTCCTCCTCCTCCTCCCCTCCTCCTCCTCCTCTCCTCCTCCTCCTCCTCCTCCCTCCTCCTCCTCCCTCCTCCTCCTCCTCCTCCTCCTCCTCCTCCTCCTCCTCTCCTCCTCCTCCTCTTCCTCCTCCTCCTCCTCCTCCTCCTCTTCCGAACGCTTTAAAAAAGAGGAGGAGGAGGAGGAGGAGGAGGAGGAGGGGGAGGAGGGAAGGAGGAGGAGCACGCCAAGAAACACCCTGCTTGCCTCCAGGGTGCCCTGGGTTTCTTGGGTGTCGATGGTTTTGCGATGGAAAGCGTGACGTGGCCCACCCCGCAGCGCCGATGATCTCAGAATGAAACGGCGCTGATCAGATGCCGCAAAACACACTTTGTGGCGAGCGCTTCCGCGTGAAAAGCCGACTCCGCGGAACGTAACAGCGAGTCCCGCCGCACTAAAGCTCGACACTCGCAAGCCGTGCCCTCGGCCACAATGGCTGCGCTAGCATGGCACCATCAAACCGGCTTCGGTACACCCCTTACACGTTTCGTGGCCCCGTAAGGAGCTCCACCGAGGGCCCCAGGCCCCAGTGGCCGCGCTTGCATGGCACCGCCGCACCTAAATCAAAGGGAGCTCCACCGAAGGCCGCAGTGGCTGCGCTCGCATGGCACCACCAAACCCATACTGGCACACCCCTCAAACGTTTCGTGGCCCCGTGGGGAGCTCCACCGCGAGCCCCAGTGGCTGCACTCGCATGGCACCATCGCGCGCATATCAGCACACCCCTCACACGTGTCCACCGAAGGCCTCAGTGGCCGCGCTCGCATGGCACCACCGCGCCCATGTCGGCACACCCTTCACACGCTTCGTGGCCCCATCAGGAGCTCTTGCTTACTCGCTGCCCCCGTGGCTTGGGGACGGAATCGGGAAGAAACTATTTTGCCTCTAAGCCCAAGGCGGCTTCTCTCGTGCTGGCAACATATGCCTCTTGTGGGGCGCCTCTTGGAGCTGCAGGCCGGCCTGGCCAGGTCCGCGGCGACCCAGGAACGGTCGCCAGGAGCACTGGCCAGGCGCAACCCCCCCGAAGGGAAGTGGATTGCAGCAGGCACGTAAAAAATGGGTGTGGGGGGCGGGAACGCTAGACCCCGACCCTTGGAGCAGGGCGCCTGCGCGCGAACCGAATCCGGCAAAACGCACGAGGAAACAAACGAGGAAGACGAACCAAGACCCGCGACCCCGCAGAAGCCCCTTTCCCCGAGCGCACAGCCCCCTAAGAAAGGACGCCTTCTGCTTACTCGCTGCCCCCGTGGCTTGGGGACGGAGTCGGGAAGGAACTATTTTGAGCCCAAGGCGGTTTCTCTCGTGCTGGCAACATATGCTGCTTGCGGGGTGCCTCTTGGAGCTGCAGGCCGGCCTGGCCAGGTCCGCGGCGACCCAGGAAGGGTCGCCGGGAGCACTGGCCAGGCGCAACCCCGAGGAGGCGAGTTTTTACAAGCTCCCAGTGAGGCGCCTCCACAGAGGCATTGGTGAAACGCGCGCCTGGCGATGAGTGACGGCTGGGACCGCCGCGTCACTCGAAGCTGTAGACACGGCGCGTAGCAGCTGATCGCACCGTTATGAATCTGAGAACCGGGCGTAAAAAGGCTCGCATGGTTTCTGGGGCTGACCAGCTGCCCTGAGCCTGCACTAATTCTTCCGGTAAGGAGCACGTTGTTTTGCACCAGTGGGCACCACCTTTGCGCAGGGAGTGCTTTCCCACTGCAGCAGTCTGAAAGAACTGCGTGAGATTACGGCGGAAAGAATCGCAGTTCATAGGGCGAGGCTCCGCCGAATGAGTTGTGCAAAACACGGGAGCATCTGGGTCGGAACCCCAGCGCGAGTCCCGCTGCGCCAGCCATTCCCGCAGGAGGTGGCAAGGGCATTGACTTGGGATGTCGACCATCCTTGGGACGTGGCACACCATGCCTTGCCCGAGCGGGTCGTTGTTTTGGCGGGCAACGAAAACCGTCGCGAAATTTTCGTGCAAAGAGATGTTTTGACGCCGGAGCGCGAAAGTCCCGGAGCACCTCCGGACGCCGAGACAAGACACTGCTGCTATAGCGGCGCCCCGGGCAGCTGCCTGGCTGCCTGCTTTGAGGCGGGCGGTCAGGTAGCACCGCAGCTCCTCCAGAGATACCAGGCGTTTCGCGTGCGACCGTGAATGGTCGGCCCGCTTCTTGAGACCTCTCCAGAATTGGGCCGACCGGTCCGCCCATGCAGTCGGATTGCGTTGTCAAGTTGCGCCGCTGGTGTCAACAGCGCACTGCAGCGCGCAGATTCGTGACGGGTGACCAGGACCGGCCGCCCATCTGGGCAAATTACAGCAACAATGTTACGTCTGAATCGCACGGCAGCAGCTGCAGCCCTGCAGACTTTTCGAAAGAATCTACGCCGGTGCGCAAGGAGCTGCCACACCGTTTCTCGGTGTTTTCTTCCAGGACTGCTTGGAGGCAGCTGTGGATAGCCGACACGGCCCTACTGCGGTGCGCCCCCTGTTCCACAGAAACGCCCTCGCGAATTAGGGGCAAAAGGTCGGGGCCCTCACTCAGAAGCTGGCGCGCGCCAGGCACGTCCACCGGCGGGTCTCGAACTTGCTCGGGGTGAAACGCGGGGGACACAGCAAGCCCGCTTGACGAGCTACGGTGCCAGCGCGCGTCGCTCGGGCGGGCCCCCCCTGCAGGTGCCGGGGGCGCCTGCGAAGGAACAGCGCGGGGCCCCTGGATATACGGCCTCTCGGCAGAAGGCCCCGGGTGCTCGAAATCGTCGCGGCGCAGGCAGGCGGGGCCGAGACGCCGGCGGCGCGCGGGCTCTGGCGAACCGGGGCCGCGCTTCATCTTGAGCCCGACATGGACAGCGTCGCGGCGGCCCTTCCCGGACGACCGACAGGCGGGGGGAGGGGCGGCGACGAGGGTGCATTTCGCGCCGCCGGACGGGCAGAAAAGTGCACCCATCGCGCGTTTTTTATCGGTGCTTTTGGCGGTTGCCAGCCGCCCGGGCTGGCCGAGGCCCCAGGCGATAGCGGCCCCGGCGGTTGCTATTGCCTATGGCGCGCGGGCCCGGTGACCCCGCGCAGCGATGAGGCGACATTTTTCTCGACCCGAAGGGCGCAAAAAAATAAGGCGATCGTAATTTTTTAACCACGCTTTCTGTCGGTCGCACGGGCCGCTCGAGCCGCGCCTGGGCCCCCGGCGATTCTGGCCCCCAGCAGCGGTTATTGCTTGCGGCGCGCAACCGGCAACCGCCGCCCGCGCCCGCCGACGACCCGGGGACGGGACCGATCAGGAAGGGAGGGGGGCGGGGCGGGGAGGGCGGCGCAGGGGGCAGGCGAAAAGAAAGGAGGCGGGGCGATGAGAGGAGCAGACGGTGACGCGACGACTTGCGCATTCTTTCTGGGTGCGTGTGCTGGGCGCGGCCTCGGACAGAGTCGCGGCGACCGGCCCAGCGCGCCTGCTCGGAACGCAAGCGCGCGGCGGAAAAAAATGATCACGCGCTGGGAACGGCCCAGCAGGGACTCCGCCGGCAAGCGCGCGAATTAAATCCCGCGCCCCGGACAAAGGCGCTGCGGCAACCAAGATCGCGCGCAGAACAATCTGCGCACCCAGGGCAACGGCCATTGATTCTGAAATCACAGAGCAGCAGCTCGCTGTCGAGCGCTACCGCGGCAGATGGCTTGTTGCATCGCCGCTTAAAACTCTTGATACATTCGTAGACGTACGGCATCAAAACCAGCTTCTGGGCAGCGCGTTTCGCCGGTGCCGTTTTTTTTGCTCGCTAGCACCGTCGCGCGCTTCTCGATCAAATGGCACAGCGCCAAAATGGCCCGAGCCAAAGCGCGAACAGCTTGGTCGCTGCGCTCAGCGCGCTCGCCCAAGTACACATGAAACCGGTCGGGCCCCCCGCCCTGCTCGGGGAAGCACAGCTGCTTCCAGGTGGTCCGGGCCGCGCGGCGCAAGGCTGCGCTGCTCTGAAGCGCGGACAGCTCCGAATTAGCTGGGTGAACGGCGCGCAAAGCGTAAATGGTGGCCATGGGATCTTTTGGGCCAGCGAGGGACTCAGTGACAGACTCGTCTACCTGGTCGGCGTCCACCATGATCGCAAACCACGCCCGCCTGATCTGGTCAAGGCTGAGCTCGCGCAGCGCCTTGCGGAACGGAAACTCCGCGTCTGCCTGGGCCTGGAATTCCAGGATCCGGGTCGCCTTCGAAAGACCCTCTCCGACGGCGCGATTGGCAGCGACGCGGATGGCCCTGTCGACGGCGACCTCTTTGGCGATGCCGGCGAGCACCGCTGCGTGGATGGCACCTCCCTGGGCGCGCTCGGCCGCAATCGCCTCGGCGATAAGGGTCTTGACGCGGTCCTCATTCGGATTCGCCATCCCCCGGCGGGGCGGCGGTCGATCGGCAGATCCGCCGATGGACCAGCTGAACCGAAATGCGATAAACAGAAGCTTTCGGGGCATCCGCAAGGCACGGGCAATCGGGGAGCAGAGGGGGCAGCCGAAGAAACAAGAATCTGAACAGAAGGAATACTTCCGGCCCTGGGTCGACAAGAAAACTCCAGCAACGCACCGCAATAGTGGGCAAGGGCAAAGGACCAGGAGGGGGGGGGCGGAGGAAGGGTAAACATGTGTAATACTGCACGTGCTTTTGCAAGTGCCGAAGAGCACAGTCAGCTGCGTCAGCGCTTGCGCTTGGAGCACGATGTATGACAGATCCGATGCCGGGCCTTTCGACAGGCCCCGATCGGACGGCCACCGGAAAAGGTCTGATCCGGCGGGCCACGATCTGATCCTGTGCCACTTGGAAAGCAACGACGGACGGAACCACGGGGTTCCCGGGTCGTCCGGGCACAGGACGACAACGCGCAGGTCTGCGTCACCAGCAACGGCGGAACTCAAACATTGGAACGTCTCCTTCAAGAGCGCGCGCGGCGGGTGCGCCCACGCCACGTGGCCGCGCAGGTCGGCCTGGAAAGCAGAAAGTTCTGGAAATCGCCACTCGCGGGCGAAAGCCGTCCTGCCGAGTCCATCTGTGAACATGCCCACCGCGAACTGACCGCCGCATCTTGATTCGACCTCTTGAAACACGGCCTTGCGGAGAGCGGCGCCCCTGCACTGATCCTCGCGCCAGGAACGCGCGAAATCCAATGACCGAGAACCCGCGTCTGCAATGACGTCGCTCTTGCCAGGGATGCGCAAGGCCAGCGCCCAGCATTGAGCCGCCTGCTCGGCACTTTCGAAACGATGTGCCAAAGACTCGAGGGAAGGTATCCGCCCGTAGCGCACATTGACGCAGTGCACGGCAGCGGGATTGTCGAGCCTGAACAGAACTCACCAACCCTTCAAGGAAGAAGACTCCCTGAGAAGGCACTGGACTGCAATCCACAACTCCTTGTAATTGATTTCCAAGGAATTGGGCTGCGCCTCCCCGGTTGCAAAGTTTTCAGGCCGCGTCTCGACTACAACGCGGCTGTCCCAACACAGATGGTATGACCAGCCGTGCATTTTGGAAGCGTCGCACTCCACGACCCGGATTGCGCCTTTGCGAGCAAGGTTCGCCCAATCAGCGAACTCGGGGGATTTATGGCCCCACGTGCTGAGAGGCCCGCCGCCACAGTGCAAGGAACGCACTGGGGGCGTACCCAGGGCGGAGCAGATGTGCGCCAGGGCTGCGCGGCTGAGCTCCGATAGGGTCACCAGTGGGTCGGCCAGGGGGCTGGAACGCCACGCCGAATACACCCCCGACGCGTTAAAGTCTGCCCGAAGAGGGCGAAGCCGGCGACGCAACTGCGGCAGGAGCTCCGCGATGTGCGAGGCCAAACCTACTGCCGATGCTAGCTGTTTGCTGCGGAGTGCGCGGTGTTGGTCTGCCTCGAGAACGGCAGCGCACAACTCGCGACAGCGGTCAATCTTTTCACGCGGCACGGTGATTATGCAGTCGACAGTATCGAACACCCAACCGATCCAGGTTTGTCGGCGTGCTGGTGCGCGGATGCCGCCAGGCCTGGCACTGATGGGGATGCCGCACCGCAACAGAAAGCGAACTGCTCGACGCAGGTTCTGCCAGGCCGTGCCCTCGTCCGGTGCCGCGCCTAAAAGATCGCCAACGAAGTCTGACAGGTCCACTTCGGCGCGCAGGCGGAGGATTCTTACAATCTCCTTCACGTTGGCATTGTTGATACCAGGCGCAAGCTTGAGGCCGGAGGGTAAATAGTTGTATTTCCCGAACTGGCGTCTGCCAAGGGGGTAGAAACCTAAGGCGTGCGAGTCGGCGTCGGACGCGCGCCAATTTAAAAAACACTCACGCAAGTCGAGCACGAACAGCCAAGACCCCTCGGGCATGCGGGCCACTGCCTGGTCTAGCGTGCCGTACGCGACGTCGGCATCTGGCATGCACTCGTTGACTCCCGCCCGCCTGAGATCGACGATTGAACGCGCTTTGAAGCGCTCAATTTCGTCGGCCTCGGCGTCCGCCCCGGGACGCGGCTTCAGGATTAAGCCGCACGGGTTGACGTTGAGGTGATTGGGCGGAGGGGCGTCGACAGGGAAAACAGAAACCTTCCCGGTTTCAGCCAGGTGGTCCCATTCGCGTTCGGCCCGCGCGAGCTGGGACGTGACGGAGAAATGATGGCGCGCCTGCCCCGGAACGACAGGTGACGCCCCGAGAGAATGCCCGTGCCGCCAGGAATGCAGCAGGGCGGGGTCCGCGCCATTCGCGGACAGAAAATCGAAGCGCAGGTGAAGGCCAGGGACGCCCCCCCATTCCTGTAGAGCGGAATTTCCATCTTGGGCCTCAGCTAAGAGAGCGTCCATCGTCGGAAACGTGCTGCTTGAGCCAGCGCTGCAAGGAAGTATGCGGGAGAGGTCTATAGGAGGGAGATCAAACGGAGGGCTGTAGCGTATGAAGGAAGAGGGGGAGAGGAGGGGCACGGATGGAAGCGAAGCGCGATTGTCTTCGTGGCACTATTTGTGCCGAGCCCCTTGCTCTTCCCACGGGGACCACCATGCGCTGGCGATGTGCGAAGCAGAGCGTGTGCCGCAGGCGGATGGGTCCCTCAGGTGTGGGCGCCACCGGAATGTTTGCCACGAGCGCACGGCCTCTCCGGAGCGGGTGACACCAGCCTTGTGTCGACAAGGCTCGGAAGCCTCGCCCTCCTCTTCATCCTCCTCTCCTGAATGGGAGGGGGGGAGCGGGAAGGAGGGAGGGGGGGCAAGCTATGTATAAGTGTGTGT
>CAUYUJ010002335.1:0-62500 GCA_963575745.1 Prorocentrum cordatum
CCTCCTCCTCCTCCTCCACCTCCTCCTCCTCCTCCTCCACCTCCTCCTCCTCATCCTTTTGCTCCTCCTCCTCCTCCTCCTCCTCCTCCTGCTCCTCCTCCTCTGGGGCCCGCTGCGCTACGCTACTCCCGATCGGCGCGCAGGCCGTGTCAGACTAAACTCGGGGGGACATGTGGGCCCGTGCCTCAGGCACCCGGGCCGTTCTGCGATCTCCGATCGGCGGTCGGGTGGCGATGCGGGCTCGGTGCCTCCCCCCCCCATGAGCCTCTCCCCCCCCTGACATTGCCCCAGTCGGGGAGACGCAAGACTCGGGTACGGGGGACTCGGGTTGGCCTGACGGAGCCACCGAGACAAGGACGAGACCCCGTCTGAAATCTGGCGCGAGCTCCCGCTGCCGACATCCCACGAAGCCAGGGCCGTCAAAATCCCGGGCGCGCTGGTCAGAAAACGTCGACAAACCCGAGCGCCAGCCCACTCGAGTCCTACGTTTCCCCGACCCTGATGCGTGGCAGGCGCCGCCCGATCCTCGGCGCTCCCGGCGTCCACGCAGGGTCGCGGATGCGCACGGCTCTGATCACGCGCCCCTCGTGGGTGGGTGGCTCGAGGCTCTCCTGGGGAGGGCACCGACTAATTACAGAGGAGGCCAGTCCACACGAAACCTTCCACAAGACGCCCAACCCTGAGACCCTGGGACATCCATTGATTGTTGGCGTGGGAACGTCCCGCTTTCATAGCAAAACCATCGAAACCCAAGAAACCCAGGGCATCCTGGAGGCAAGCAGGGTGTTTCTGAGCAGGGGTCTCCACCGAACCCATCTTCAACCATATGAGTGTTTCCATCCCCGCGGTTTTCCTCGAGTGGGGCCTCTGGAGCCGCTTGTCGGGCCCTAGGACCACCTAAAGGGGATGCGGGGCGAAGAACTGGCACAAGGGAATCGGTCGGGACCTCGGGGGCCACGCCTTGAAAAGTCGTGGCCTCGGACGTCTGGGTACGGCAGGCTCGCGCGGCGTCGGCGCGCGCAGAGAGGTTTTTGACACCGTGTTGATCGTCGTTCAACCTTGGACCGACCGCGGCCCCGATCGTTCAAGGTTGAACTCCGTCGTGTCGCGCGGCGCTGCAGTGTCCCTCGGTGCTTCCGCGCCGATCCCTCATTCGGAGTGCAGCCTTGAACGCATTCACTGGCATCGGCGGCGCGCCATCGCCGCAAGAACCGACCTACCGTACACGTAAGTCGAGCGTGTCCCTCGACAGGAGGCATGTTCAAAAACAGTACTAAAACAAACAGTCCAGGGACGATCTCTTGATTATGTTTGTGACTATTCCTGGATATGTCGTGACTCTTTCGAACTTGTGCTTCGAGACCCACCTGTAGGAGGACATGTCCGACCCAACCGTGCACGCCTGCACGGGTCCTGGCCGGGCCCCACCCTGGGCCTCAGACCTCCCTGGTCCACCAGGGGGCCACACGCGATCCCTACCCCCACCCCCCACGATTTCTGAGGGGGGAGGGTGGGGTCCACTCCGCTCGGGAGAGCTCCCGAATGGCGTGAACCCCACCCTCCCCCTCAGAAATCGTGGGGGGGTAGGGGTAGGGATCGCGTGTCGCCCCCTGTCCACGGCGCGGCGCCCAGAAGGTGGTCTCGACCTGTCCCCTCCAAGCTGCCGGCCTCGCAAAACCGAGCCGCGTTTTTTTTTCGACGGCCCCAGGGCCGCACCAGGGCTCCCATGGGCCGAAGTCGGGCATGTCCCTCCACAGGAGGGATACTCAGACATAGTCAAAAAAAATAGTCTGGGGACGATGTTTTGACTACTCTTGACAATTTTTCACATATTTGTTACCCAACATCCGCCTGTAGGAGAACATGCCCGACCCAACCATAGGCCCCTAAAACAAACAAAAAAAAACATGCCCCAACCGCGAGCATGTCTGGGTGCCAGTGTCGCCAATGCCCTCCGATCTCCAGCACGGCCACGCCGGGCGCGGCGTCCACGACGTCCTGGAGCCTGGCGATGATGTCGTCGTAGCTGCGCCACTGCGTGTAGAAGTCGTTCCTCTGGGAGCGGCGGTCCCAGGCCTGTGGGAAGCCAGCGCCTCGCAGGTACGCCCCGGCGTCCTCCTCGAAGACCTCGGCGACAGCATGCTCGAAGCGCAGCAGCTTCGGGCAGATGACGGCCATCACGGAGCACACGCCCTCCTTACCGACCTGGTCGATGGGCGTGCACCGGTGATCCTCGATTTCGCCCATGAGCAGCGCCTCCTCTCCGTGCCCACAGGCCTTCAAGAGGAGGATCGACGAATTGTCGAACATCCTGTAGGGATCGTGGGCAGTCGTGCGATCCTTTGGGGGCAGCGCCGCGCTGGGCTGCGCCATCACTGACCACATGAGTAAGGCACACGCGAGCACAGTTCTCATCCCGCGGGAGGATGGCATGACTTCTCCTGGTAAACGTCCGGCGATCCGGGGATTGGGCTCGACACTAGCTGAAAAACTTGCAGCAAAGCTTGCCTGAATAAGATGGCCTGGGCCAAAGCGGACACGGATGACGACTGCAACGATATGGCGAGAGGGCACCGAATGCCTGCTTGAACAGAGTAGCTCTGCCCTGTCAAGTACTTGCGGTCCCCTTTACGTCTCCTGATTCGTTTACTTGCCTTCCTTGTTACAGACATCTACTGTGGCAGGCCTAGCTTTTACTACTGAGGCCACATCGCCTGAGTCGGTACCCATCTTTTTGCTATTGTGGCCATCTCGTTGACACTACGGCTCGTCATGCTGAAACTGGCGAAGCGTCTGAAAGCCTGGGGGGTGCGCCGAAATGGTTCTGACCCCAATGGCGCTCCGTTTGCAAGGGTTCCGCACTTCGCGCTCCGCGAAGCGCGAAGTGCGAACAACTTCGCGCCCTCGAGGGCGCCCCCCAAGGGAGAAGAGGAGGACAAGGAGGAGGCGAAGACGAAGCGCGACGCGCGAGGCGCGAACCACTTCGCCTCCCCGAGGAGAGCAGGAGGCCGAGGAGGAGGCGGAGCCGAACCGCGAACCGAAGCCCGAAGCGCAAAGCGCGAAGCGCGAAAAACTTCGCGCCCTCGAGGGCGCGCGGGCCCGTGGCTTGCAGGGCTCGGGGGAGCCACGCGCAGGGGCGGGAGGAGGCCCGGAGGGAGGCGGGAGGCGGGAGGCGGGAGGCTGGAGGAGGATGCTGGAGGAGGAGGAGGAGGAGGAGGAGGAGGAGGAGGAGGATGTTGAAGGAGGAGGAGGAGGAGGAGGAGGCGCGCCAGCCACAGCGAAAATGATCAACGTTGTAGTTGAGTCGAAGGGAAACACCTTCCCTTTGATCCCTTCCCCGCCGGGGGGGGGTGGTCCCGAGGGGAGGTCCTGGGGGGGGTCCCGGGAGGGTCCCGGGGGAGGGGTCCCAGGGGAGGGGTCACGGGGGGGGTCCCGGGGCAGATACGACTCCCCTCGGGCGGTTGGGCGGCCAAAAAAAGCCGCAGGAAGCGGCAAAACTGCCCCAAGATGCCCCCAAGGCGTTCCTCGAGAGCCCCGAATCGCCGAAGTATCGGTCCAAGTCGCCAAAGTAGCCTCCAGACGGCTCCGAAGGCGTCCACAACGCCCCAAGAGGCCTCCAAGAGGACTTCCAAGAGGGTCCCGAGGGGCAAAAATCATAGATTTCCCCACATGTTGTTAAAAGATGTCGGCATCCTCGCCTTCTCGGCTTCCCGACGCTCCAGGACAGACCAAGAAGCCCCCAAGACCGCCCCAAGATGGCCTCAGAGGCCTCCAAGAGAGCCCGAAAACGACCCAAGAGAGCCCCACGAGGCCTACAAGACAGCCACAGAGGCCCCCAAGAAGGCTCCTTGGAGGAGCCCAGACGGGGGACCCGAACGGAAGATCAGGCGGGTAGACCATTACGAGCGAATCGCGAAAGCGGGCCCAGGCGGCCAGATCGAGCAAGCTGATTGCTGAAGCGTGAATCCTGCATGAATCGCGAGGAGGTCTCGAGCGATGGTGCGATTCCCAATTACATCGTGGGAAACCCAAAGCGAGAGCGTGATCCCTGAGTGTCGAGGGCGCGGCGTCTGGGTAAATTGCGAGGAAATCTCAAGCGGAAGCGCGGTTCATGCATGAATTGTGAGGACGTCCCGCGCGAAACCGCGATTGTGGAATAAACCATGAGGAAGTATCAAGCAGGAACCGCTGTCGTTGTAATCTGGGGGCCAACAACACAGTCTGAGCCTCAATAGTGCAACGCCCAGGAGTAGCACTGTGATTGAAAAACACACTGGACACCACGGGGAGGGGGGATAAATAATCGCTAAACTTTTGAGATGACAATTAAACGACGACGACAACGACGAAGACGACGACGACAAAGACGACGACGACGACGACGACGACGACGACGACGACGACGGACACGACGGCGAAGGCGACGACGACGACAACGACGGACACGACGACGACGGCGACGACGACGTCGGCAACGACGGCGATAAAGGCGACGACGACGACAACGACGACAAGGACAACGAAGAAGAGGACGAGGAGTAGAAAGAGGACAGGGGTGGAGGAAGATGCATAAGGAGGAGGATGGGGAGGAGGGAGAAGACGGGAAGGAGGAACGGACGAAGATACATGTCAAGCAATTCTAAGCATTATCCACACACACAATTCTTTTAGTCGAGGATTCCGCGAACGCGCGAATCGGTTGCAGCAAACGCTGGGCCACAGCGAAACGAATTGCGCACATTTCTCACAACAACAAAAAAACAAACGAACATGTGTTACACGAATATCATGGGGTCCAACCGTTCCGGAAATTCCAGAGCTTCCTTGACTGCCAGATCGTGAAAAGGATGACTATGGCCTGGGGTGAGCTTTCAAACTTCGGGGGTCATCAAAAGCGGGAAAGCACCAGGTGAAATGCCCAGCCCGCCCCACTGGCACGTCCAGGGGTCTGGGCGAAGACAAACCAACACAAGACGCAGATGGAGAAGACAACGTTTCGGACTACGTTGTTCCAATCAACCCCTGGGGGGGGCAGGACCGGGCAACCCCCCCCCGCCTGGGACAACACCACCCACTGGGCATTCGGTTACCGCGTCATCGGGTGCCGGGGTTGCCTTTCATGGAAGGGCACGGCAACCCCGAATACAAGGGGAAGGGGAGCAAGGCATCGGCAGCCTGGCCGGCGGGGTGGGAGGCGACAACGAAGGAGGGCGGGGAATGCGTGGATCGCATTGGGGCAGGGCGAAGGGGGGGGGAAAGGGGGGACACGCGCAGAGGGGAGGAGGTATGAGGGGCACGAAGGCGACGGGGGCGGGTCGGGGGGGAGGGGCGGCGGGGAGAGGGTGGTGGCCCAGGGGAGGGGGCAAAGGCCGCAGGGGGCGGGGGCAGGTTGCCAGAGGCGGCGGCCAGCAACCAGGGCCGCAGCGCGGCCTCACGCCGAACCCCCCCCCACAGCCGCGTCTCAAGCGCCCCCCCCCCCCCCCCCCCCCCCCCGGGCCCACACAGAGGCCACCCTGGGCCCCAGGAGCTGTAAGGTTAGGTCTGGCATGCCCCCCCATACAGGCGGATTTGTGGACGAAAACTAGAAAACGTTCCACAAATCCTCACAAATAGTCAAAAAATAATCGAGAGATCGTCCCCCGACTAAGTTTCCACTATTGTTGAATATTCCTCCTGTAGAGGGACATGCCCAACGTCACGCTAACGGAGTCGCTGGCCGCGTCCAGCAACCGTACGCCGCAGGCTGGCCGAGGCCCCTCTGACGTCGCCGGGCCTGGTGGCTGTCGCCGACTTGGCCCGTCTCCCATAGAAAGGGGGCGGGGCAAACGGCCTTGCCCTGGCCTGCGCGGCTCTGGCGGGTTTTGCGCGGGCCCGCGGCACCGATTCCCCAAGCGCCGTGCCCCACGCACCACGTCCCATCGGTTGCTCCGCTCGAAGGGATCTGGCAGGCGCGGCCGACGCCCCTCAGCTGCCGCGCCGCTGCGCGAGAGCCCAGCCCACGCCTGGGCTCCTCCCGAGCGCGCGCCGCGGCACGGGGCCCCCCCGCACGACGCGCCAGCGAGCCAGCTGGCCACGTCTGGCCCGCGAGACCCCGGCCCATGCCCGGCTCCCCCCTGCGGCACGCGTACGCCACGCATGGGGCCCCCCATCCACGCGAGCCCTGCCCTGGTCCGCACCGAGTTGGCACTGCGTCATGGCCACCGCAGCCGCTGCGCCAGCCCGACCCAAAACTGGCGCATCCCGCCGCGCGAACGCCGAGGGGACCCGCGCCAGCGAGGAGGGCCCCGACCCCACGAGTGGCCCTGCCGCAGCCGAATGCGCCGCCGAGCGCAGCCACAAGGGCCAGGCAGCGCTGGCGCCCAGCCGTCGCGCCGCCACCGCTCCCTGCTGCAACCAGGCCGTGGCCGACCGCTGGGGCTGCACCGCCTGCTGGCCAGCGCTGGTGCTTTCGATACGAAAGGGCCCCGCGCGGTGCAGACCACTTCAACCTGCCCAAAGCCGCCCACCCAATTGGGAGCGAAAGGTGTTGTGCGCCTTGATGGCCTTGATCACTACATGGTTAATGACCGGCCCCCTCCGAGGCGCCAGTGACTTTCTTGCACGACTTCGGCACTGAGGCGCGGAGGCGGAGGACCAGGAGGCGGCGGGAGAAGAATGGAAAAGATGAGGATAAAGAGGAGGAGGAAGAGGAGGACGAGGACGATGGAAAAGGGGGAGCAGGAGGGGGAGGGGGAGGGGAAGAGCACGATGAGCAAAGGGGAAAGAGGACGGGGAGGAGCAGGGAGGAGCAGGGAGGGAGGGGAGGGGGAGGACGAGGAAGACAGGGGGGGGAGAAGGAGGAGGAGGAGGAGGAGGAGAAGGAGGGAGGAGGAGGAGCTGAGGAGGGAGGAGGAGCCGAGGAGCCGGGGGGCCGAAGAGGAGGAAGCGCGCGCCTCCTGGGGCGCGCGCATCGGGGCCCCTCGGCCGCAGACGCCGCGCTGCCCAGCGGGGCCTGCCGCGTTGGGGGGCGAGCTCGGCGGCCTCCACTCGGCGTCGTCGTCCTCCCTGTCGTCATGTCCCAGACAAGCGCAGCGGGCAAATCACAAGTTGAGCAGGGACTGAACGTCCTGGCATTCCTCTAGGCCTACCACGATGTTCTCAGAACCCAAAATGTTCTAAAAACGAAGACAGTGTTCCTAGAACATAAACCCGATTGGCCTTTTTGACGGTTTGGCCTCCTCGGGCCCTCGTCGGCCCCAGGACCGTGCAAAAAACGGCCTGGGATGGAAAACCGGCCCCAGGGGGAAGGGTCGGACTTCCCGGGACCACGCATTGAAAAAAACAGATATCGCATGTTTGGACTTCCTCTGGGCACTGCCCTTCTGGGACGCTTCGTCCTCCATGGCTGCCCTTGTCAACGTTTTCTTTTTCGGCGTTTCGACATTGGGCGGAAGTGGGGGTGGGAGGGGGGGTCTGGCTCCGGACCTCTTGCTTAATTTGACTGTTTGCGACAGTGCGTCCTCTGGGGGAGATTCCACCTGCTTGAAACAGGCGCCAAAAACAGCCGCCAAGATCTACTCCATGCGGGGGGGCGAGAGCTCGCGCCGATCGGCCAAACAATGAGTAAGAAAACGATCACCTCCTACCTCACCAAGTTATCTGGGCCTCTGGGCTGACGGCCACTACAAGTACTTCGTGT
Organism: Prorocentrum cordatum; assembly: GCA_963575745.1. Taxonomy (NCBI): domain Eukaryota; class Dinophyceae; order Prorocentrales; family Prorocentraceae; genus Prorocentrum; species Prorocentrum cordatum. The sequence continues at coordinate 7,679 of CAUYUJ010002335.1, forward strand.
ACCCTGTCAAGTTCTTCCCCTTCGCGGTCAACCGGCCTCGGCCACCGGTTGACCGTTACGCAGCCACACTCTGGCGCCCTCCTGCACGTCGTCGGCACGCCCGCGACGGTCTGCACGATCTGAGCGGCTCTGTCTTCTCCTCTCCTGTGCTCTCCCCGCGTTCCGCCGTGCCCCAGTTCGCCTCTGGCGCGTCCCGCCCGTAGGCCGACCAGCAGCTGCAACTGCTTCGGCTCGCTTGCGCCCGCTGGCTGACAAGTGTTCGGACGTCCTCCTCGTACGCTCATCGGCTGGTCCTTCCCAGGGTGGCGGCACGCGCATGGCACCTCTGGGCCAAGCCTCGCGCGCTCGAGAAGGACCGAACCGAACTCCGCACAGTTGGTCGCCGTCCCCCTTCTCTTCATCGTGGTACAGGTCTTCGTCGCCCTTCTTCTCCTCCTCCTCCTCCTCCTCCTCCTCCTCCTCCTCCTCCTCCTCCTCCTCCTCCTCCTCCTTTCTCCTCCAGCTCCTCCTCCTCCTCCTCCTCCTCCTCATCTCCTCATCATCATCCTCATCATCATCATCATCATCATCATCATCATCATCATCAGCATCATCATCATCATCATCATCATCAGCATCATCATCATCATCATCATCATCATCATCATCATCATCATCATCATCATCATCATCATCAGCTTCATCATCATCATCAGCATCAGCATCATCAGCATCAGCATCATCATCATCATCATCAGCAGCATCAGCATCATCATCATCATCATCAGCATCATCATCGTCATCATCATCATCATCAGCATCATCATCAGCATCATCATCATCCATCATCAGCATCATCATCGCCATCATCAGCATCATCAGTAGCAGCATCATCATCGTCGTCGAGATCGGCATCATCATCATCACCAACATCAGCATCATCAGCAGCATCATCATCACCATCAGCATCATAAGCATCATGAGTATCATTATCAGCAGCAGCATCATAATCAGCATCATAATCATAAGCATCATCAACATCAACAGCATCATCATCATCAGCAGCATCAACATCATCATCCTTATCATCAGCATCAGCATCAGCATCATCGTCATCATCATCATGATCATCACCATCAGCTCATCAGCAACATCATCATCATCCACCTCCTCCTCCTCCTCCTACTCTTCCTCGTGCAGCGGTCCTTGTACGCACTGAGGGGGTTGATGGTATCACAGGTAGGTACGTACCCTGCCAGAACCCTCCCCGGCGAAGCTCTGCCACCAGGGCAGGCGAAAACATTAAGAACTCCAGGGTGGAGTTCGAGGGAGGATCCCTCTAGGTCGCACAAGAGGTCGGCATACCCCTCCTCGTCGTGATACAAGGTGGTCGTCGCCTTCCTCCTCCTCATCCTCCTCCTCATCCTCCTCCTCCTCCTCTTCTCCTCCTCCTCCTCCTCCTCCTCATCATCATCATCATCCTCCTCCTCCTCATCCTCCTCCTCTTCCTCCTCCTCCTCCTCCTCCACTCCTCCTCCTCCTCCTCCTCTCCTCTCCTCCTCCTCCTCCTCCTCCTCCTCCTCCTCCTCCTCCCTCCTCCCTCCTCCTCCTCCTCCTCCTCATCATCATCATCATCATCATCATCATCATCATCATATCATCAGCAGCAGCAGCAGCAGCATCATCATCATCATCATCATCATCATCATCATCATCATCATCATCATCATCATCATCATCATCATCATCATCATCATCATCATCATCATCATCATCATCATCATCATCATCATCATCATCATCATCATCATCATCATCATCATCATCATCATCATCAGCATCATCATCAGCATCATCATTCATCATCATCATCATCATCCATCATCATCATCATCGTCATGATCATCATCAGATCATCATCATCATCATCATCATCATCATCATCGTCAGCATCGTCATCATCATCATCATCATCATCATCATCATCATCATCATCATCATCATCATCATCATCATCATCATGGGTCATCAGCAGCATCATCATCAGAAGCATTAGCATCATCAGCATCATCAGCATCAGCATCATCAACAGCATCATCATCAGCATCATCATCATCATCAGCATCATCAGCATCAGCATCAGTATCATCATCATCATCATCAGCATCATCATCATCGTCATCATCATCAGCATCATAATCATCATCAGCATCATCAGCATCAGTATTATCATCAGCCTCATCATCATCTTCATCCCCCATCAGCATCATCATAATCAGTATCATCATCATAATCATCATCATCATCATCATCATCATCATCATCGTCGTCGTCAACATCATCATCATCATCAGCATCACCATCATCATCATCATCATCATCATCATCATCATCATCATCATCATCACAATCATCATCATCATCAGCAGCATCACCATCATCATCATCACATCATCATCATCAGCAGCAGCATCATCATCATCATCATCATCATCATCAGCAGCATCATCATCATCGTCATCATCAGCAGCATTATCATGATCATCACCATCATCATCATCAGCATCATCATCAGCAGCATCATCATCAGCATCAGCATCAGCATCATCATCAACATCACCATCATCAGCATCATCATCATCATCATCATCATCATCATCCATCTCCTCCTCCTCCACTCCTCCTCCTCCTCCTCCTCGGCCTCCTCCGCCTCCTTGGCCTCTTCCTCCGCATCCTCCTCGTGCAGTGATGGTCCTCCCTCTCCTCTTCCTCCTCCCCTCCCCTCCCCTCCTCCTCCTCCTCCTCCTCCTCATCCTCCTCCTGCTCCTCCTCCTCCTCCTCATCATCCTCATCCTCATCCTCATCCTCATCCTCCTAATCAACATCATCATCATCATCATCATCATCATCATCATCATCATCATCAGCATCAGCATCATCATCATCATCAGCATCATCACAATCATCGTCATCGTCATCGTCATCGTCATCATCATCATCATCATCATCACCATCATCATCATCATCATCATCATCATCATCATCATCACCATCATCCACCTCATCCTCCTCCTTTTTCTCCTCCTCCTCCTCCACCTCTTCCTCCTCATCCTCCTCCTCCGCCTCCTCCTCCTCCTCCTCGTGCCGTCGTCGTCGCCGCCCCTCGTTCTCGTCCCGAGTCGTGCAGGCAAAGCTTGCCATGAAGGACTTTGGACCAGCAACAAAACCCTTTGGCGGCGTCAGTTGCGCCTTGAACGCGCGAAGGACGCTTGAATGATGCCCATTTATGACACATGGCGCATGCTTGGACCTTTACCGTAAATTTGACAACCGTCATCATCTTTCCCGACGCCGCCGCGATCGCCTTCGAACGAAGGCGGCGCCGTCCAGTCTTGAGATTCTCGGAGGGCTTCGGGGGCTTTCGAGGCTCTTCCGGCGGGCTTGCGGAGCTTTCAGATGTTATTCCACTGTCTTCAGATGTTTTCCCGAAGCTGCGGAGGCGTCTGGAGGTCGGAGGGACAATGGAAAAGGAGAGGAGGATGGGCAAGGCGGAGAGGAGGGAGAACAAAAGTAAGGAGAAGGAAGAAGGACACGAGGCTGGCTGGCTGGAGGCCGGGAGGCAGACTTTGGGTCCCGCGGGGACGCGGTCTCGGAGAGCGCACCCCGGCCAGGGCCTCATGGACGGCCTCCAGGCTGCATCACCCCAGCGCCCTGCCAAGGGAGAGGGTCACCAGGCGTAGCGTGGCAGTCTTGCGCGGTTGTCTTGTACCAGCGGGCCGCATTTGTCCCGCAGTCGCTTCGTGGTTCCCTCGTGCGGTAGGTCTATGGCTGTTCGTGAGACTGACAAATAAGTGCTTGGTTAGCTCGACCGTTTGATACATGCCCCTGCGGGGCCCCGAAGGGGAACTGTAGTGCTGCTCGTGGAGGGGGCGCAAGGCCTGCAAGAGTCCTTTACAAGAACCACACAATAACGACGACGACGATGAAGACACGCCCGTGACGAAGACGACGGCAGCGACCACGGCGACGTCGGCGAACGCAACAGCGACGGACACGACTGCGACGGCGACGGCGACGAAGACGAACACTAAGACGGCGGCGACGACGACGAAGACGAAACACGGCAACGACGACGGCGACGGCTACGATTGCGACGGCAACGACGACGGCAACGGCAACGACGACGGCGACAGTGGCGATCACGGAGACGAAGACGACGAAGACGAGGGCATGGTCGGCCTCCGCCGGACGTGGGGCGCCCGCGGGCGCACTCGGCTTGAGAAACGGGCAGCGGCGGCAGAGCAACAGCTCCAATTCCCTACCTCGTCTTCCTGCTGGTGCTCGTACTGTTATGTTTCCTTGTTCCCTTTGCCCTCCTCACCCTCCTCGTTCACCTCATGTCCTTCTCTCGGTCCCTCCGCTCCTTCGTCTCTTTTTCATCCACCCTCGTCCTCGTCGTTGTGCTCCTCCTTATCCCGCCACTCCTCGGGCAACCCCCCGATCCACATTCGCCCTCGTCCTGCTCCATACTACATACGACTGCTTCCTCGTCCTCCCAGTCCTCTTTACCTTAAGTGCCATCACAATATCCATTGCCACCACTACCATAACCACCACAACCATCACCATCATCACCACCACCTACACCATCATGATAATCATCACAATCATGGACATCCTGCTCGTCCTCCTCCTCCTCCTCGTCCTCCGTCTCCTCCTCCTCCTCCTCCTCCTCCTCATCATCATCATCATCATCATCATCAGCAGCAGCAGCAGCAGCATCATCATCATCATCATCATCATCATCATCATCATCATCATCATCATCATCATCATCATCATCATCATCATCATTGCCGCCGTCATCGTCACTATCGCCTCCACTACGATAGCCACCATCGTCACCAACATCTTCATAATAAGCACAACCACCACCAACGTCATTAGTATCACAAGCACCATGCTCCTCGTCATCATTGTCACGACCATCATCACCAAGAACATCATCAACAGCATCGTCATCACGCCGTCACAATCACCGTCACCGTCATCGCCGTCGTCGCTCCAACCCTCACACTCACCACCACAATCATCATCATCATCATCATCATCATCATCATCATCTTCATCATCATCATCATCATCATCTTCATCATCACCACCACCACCACCATCACCACCACCATCGTCACCACCATCATCGTCACCACCACCATCACCAGCAGCATCACCCGCAGCAGTGAGGGCCCGGGCTGCTTGCTCGAGCCGCGCGCGCCCACCTGGCTGCGTTCTCTGTATGGTCCGCCCGTGGGGCCAGGATGCCCGTGCCCACAGGAGGCGCAGAGCTCGCACTGCAAGCCGGGATGCCCCCCACGAGCGCGCGCGCGGGCGGCGCTGCGAGGCACGGCGCCTCCGGGCGGTAGCGGCCGCTGTCGCAAAGGGTCGGCCGCGGGAGCCGACCGCGAGTGATGCCGTGGGCGACGCGCTACGAGGAAAAGGACGCCAGCCGCCGAGGAGGAGGAGGAGAAGAAAGAGGAGGGGTAGGAGGAGGACAAGGAGAAGCAAAAGGAAGAAAGACGGGGAGGAGGAGGAGGAGCAGCCTACAGCTCGAATTGACTACAGATAACATGTATTATATTTCACATGATATTGTAGAGTGCTCAGTTCTAGCTCTGGTAGCAGACCAATCTCAAACGTCTCGATACTATAGGCGGCTGTATGATGACTTCCTGTTCAGCGGTGTGCTTCCCAACTCCCTTGCTTGCCAATAAATTAACTTGAAAATCCAACACCGTCTCTTATAAACATGAAAGAATGCAAATGACTAGTTGGTTCCAGCTCTGGTAGCAGACCGATTGCCAGCATTCCCTGTCAGCATTCCCTGTCTGGCCTAGATCTCGAATTCAATTCAGGAAACGCACACGACCTCTGGTAAAACATCTACAGTCGAAATAGTTTTCGAGTCGTAGCTGTGGTTGCAGACCCAAATCGGACGTCTCGATGCCGTAGACGGATGTATCTGGTGACCTTCTGCTCGGGAGGTGCTTTTCAGCTTCGTAGCCAGGCTACAGCTCGAATCAAGTAAAAAGCGATCAATAATTGATCAACAAAAAAAAAGCCGAATACGAATATAGTGTTGGTTCCAACTCGGGAAGCAGACCGAGATCACGCATCTAGATACTTGATACTAGCGCTCTTGATGATGTCCGTTCGATTGATGCGCAGCTCTGTAGTTCATCTGCAATTCGATTTCAGGTGAGAAAACATAGCTTAATAAATTAGTAGAGTACGAATACTGTTTCGTTTCAGCTCTGGTAGCATCTAGATACTTGGAACTAGCGCTCCTGATGATTCCTTTCCGATTGCTTTGCCGAACAGCTCTGTAGCTGATCTGCAGCTCGAGTTACATTCGGAGAACGATCATCATCTCTTCAACAAATAGCAGTGTACGAATAGTTGTTGGTCCAGCTCTGGTGGCAGACCGAGTTCGGGCATCTACATACTTGAGCCCAGCGCCAATGACGATTCCCTTCCGATTGCTGTGCCGAACAGCTCTGTAGCTCTCAGAAAACCGATAGCACCTGCCAAGATGACACAAAACAGCCGATCCCGCCTGAGTGCTTTTTGACAATAGTATCTACCCGATCGACCTGAGATTAAGATAGCGAGCGGAATAAGATCGAACATGGGAAAATACGAGAGCCCTAACGAACGATTCAATTTCGACAAATTAAATTTTAATTCGACCAAAACTATGCAAAACTTCCGTCGAGATTTAACGGGTCAACAGCCCCCCAGCGCGCCGGAATTACTCCCTAGCTCCGCCGCTTCGCTCTTAGGGAAGCTCTAGGAGTCACGTCGGCCCCGCCAAGTGTTCGGATAGTTACACTGCAGCTCGGGGCGTGAGAATTTGACAGACAGACGCGGCATAACCCATTACAGGTGCGAAAAACACTGGTTCTCAAAACGAACTGTCAAATCTCTCAGAATCTTCGAAAGCCCGCCCCCGGATCACCACATTGTCGCCCGGGCCAGGCGGGCCAACTGGGAGCCGATAAGCCGTCAACCAGGTCACCGCCGGGACACTCGCTGAGGTCTTAACACGGAATTATTGACGCTTCGCGCATCCCCACCAGCCCATCCAGATTCTCTCGAAGCCTTTTGGGGGGTCTCTTGGAGGTATCTTGCATGCCTCGCGGAGCCTCTTGGGATATCTCTCGGGAGTTTTTGGGAGGCCTCTTGTGTCGTCTTGGGGGTCTCTTGGCGATCCTGGGGAGCTCTGGGCGTCTTGAGTGCGTCGGGAGGGCCTCTGGGGGCCGCTTGGGTCCCTCTTGGGGACCTCTTGGGGGCCTCTTGGGGCCATATTGGGGCCATCTTGGGGCCATCTTGGCGCCTCTCGGGGCCCCCTGGGCGCCTCTTGGGGCCATCTTGGAGGAGATCGATCAAAGAAGAGGGTGGGGTCAATTAGCACTGCCCGCCCAAGAGGCCAAAATGGGGCCAAAACCTTAGTAAAATCTATGATTTTGGCTTCCTCGCCGAGGCCGTTTTGGACGCTCCAACTACCAGCGAAACCCCCCGTCCAGGTCCGGGGAAGGGGGTAGGGGGAGGGGTGGAAGAGGATCTGTTCTAGACCACCTACGCCCAGAGGGCTGGCGGGATTCAGTGCTCAGATAACGAGCAGAAAGCGCTCTCGAATGCGAGCTTGAAATCTCCCAAAATTGATTTTTCCGGTTTTATACAACGTTGGTTCCCCCAAGTGTTCCCACAGCAATACTGCAGCTACAGACCTGAGAATTCGACAGGCAGACGCGGCATAACCCTCTCCAGGTGCGAACAATACCAGTTTTCAATGAGAAATGGTTGAATCTCTCACACTGTTCGTCGAACCGACCCAAACTTCATACATTGCCCGCCCAGGCTGGGCGGATCAACAGGGAGCCGGCGGCAAACCGTCAACCAGGTTACTGCCGGGGCCCTCGAAGAGCTCTTAACACGCATGAGTGCTCAGAATACTAAAGGAAAGCAGTCTTGCATACTTGAAAACTGGAAGAATGTCAAATTTTCGGTTTTATACAAAGTCGGCCCCCCCACGCGCTGCGATAGCAACACTGCAGCTACCGACCTCCGAATTCCACTGGCAGACGCGCCATAATCCACTACTGGGCGCCGGCGGTAAACCGTCAACCTTGGTTACCGCCGGCAGACTCGTAAAGCTTCCTTGCCATATACCATCTCCAAAGAATTAGCAGAGAACGAATAGTTTTTCAGCCCGAGCGCTGATAGCAGACTGATTTCAAGCGTCTGGATACATTGAACTAGCGCCCCTGACGATTCCCTTCCCATTGCTGTGCTGAACAGCTCTGTAGCTCATCTGCAGCACGAGAAAAAAAACAGGAAAACAAACACCATCCCCAAGAAATTAGCAGAGTACGAATAGTTGTTCAGCCCGAGCGCTGATAGCAGACTGATTCCAGGCGTCTAGATACTTTCAGATAGCGTCCCTGAGGACTATTTTCCGATTGCTGTGCCTAAGATATCCCATCACCAGCAAAATAGCAGAGTAAGACTAGTTGTTCGGCTTATGCGCTCATAACAGACCCAATTCAAGCGTTGAAGTACTTCAGACTAGCGCACCTGATGATTTCCTTCCGATTGCTGTGCCGAAGAGCTCTCAAACTCATCTGCAGCTCGAGCTAAGTGAAGAAACTCATCATCATCTCGAGAAAAATATGTAGAATACGAACAGCTTCGCGGACCTAGCTCGAGTACCAGACCGAGTTCAGACCTCTGGATGCGAAAAGCTAGAAGAATTCTTGACGCTTCGCGCATCCCCACCAGCCCATCCAGAAACGATGTCCAGACAAGTTCAAGAGATCAGGGAAGTGGGGGAGCAACGAGAGGGACAGCCGATCCGCGCAAAGGATGAGGCGGAAGAGGAGGCCAGATGGAAAGATGAGGTGGTGGCGAAGAACCGAGCAAAGGAGGGATGAAGAGAATGATGACGCTGGGATGGTTGAATGCCGCTCGGATGCCTCTTGGAAGCCTTTTGGAAGCCTCTGCGGGCGTCTTGGGGGTCTCTTGGCGGTCAATGGGGGCTCTTGGGCGTCTTGGGTGCTTCGGGGGGGCCTCTTGAGGCCGCTTGGGATCCTCTTGGGGGGCTCTTGGGGGCCTGTTAGAGGCCTCTTGGGGCCTCTTGGGGGTCTCTTGGAGCTTCGTGGCGGCCTCTTGGAGCCTCTTGGAGGCCTCGTGGGACCATCCTGGGAGCCTCTTGGGGGCCTCTTGGGGGCCTCTTGGGGCCATCTTGGGGCCATCTTGGGGCCATCCTGGCGCCTCTTGGGGCCTCCTGGGCGCCTCTTGGGGCCATCTTGGAGGAGATCGATCAGAAAAGAGGGTGGGGTCAATTTGCACTGCCCCCCCACGAGGCCAAAATGGGGCCAAAACCTTTAAAACCGATGATTTTGGCTGCCTCGCCGAGGCTGTTTTGGACGCTCCAACTACCAGCGAAACCCACGTCCAGGCCCAGGGGAGGGAGTGAGGAAGGGGTAAACCCCTCCCCAAGGGGGAAGAGGGAGGGGTGGAAGAGGATCTGTGCTAGACCACCTACGCCCAGAGGGCTGGCGGGATTCCGGCGCGGGCCGCAGCAAGTTCGCCGACCCGGCCCGCCCGGGCGGACAATGTGTAAATTAGGATATTTTGAAATTCGTTTTCAGAACCGGAATTTCTCGCACCTGTAGTGGGTCATGCCGCGTCTGCCAGTGAAATTCCTAAGTCTGTAGCTGCAGTACTACGATCAAGACACTTGAAGGAACCACCTTTGGATAAGAATCGAAAAACGTGTTTTTTTCTAGTTTTTCAGCTCACGCTTGAGAAAGCTCCTCGATGTGTTATGAGCAGCGCCGCGCGAGAACTGGGAGCCGGCGGTAAACCGTCAACCAGGTGTTTTACGTCTTTGCTGGGACCGTCTTGGCCACTGAGGCCAGGTCCAACAAAGTCTCAGGCGAAACAAAGCCTTTTATTCATCACGCAAGCAGTCAGCTCTTATTTCACATCAGCGAAGCTGTTGGAATAAAGAGAATCACAAGCCTGCAATGACACAATCAAACGCAAAGCACACAAAAGACAAACGAATGAACCAATAAACAGCGAAGCTGTTGGAATATACAAGAACACAAATATAAGATGAAACAATGTGTGACTTATCACTGCGAATGATCAAAGAAGGTCTGCACAACCTGTGGGAGCACATCGCATATGCGCCCCGCCGCTGATAGTTCCGTATATGTGACCGTGGCGCTTGGTGGCAGACACCAAGCCGCAAGATACACATCCTTGAAAGTGATGTCGGTCCACGAGAAGATATACTTGTTTCGCAGACGTATCTGTATCCACACACCACGGGCACTTCCGCGGCTACAAACACCCCCATCAATGCCGGCTTTGATAAGGCAAGGAGTATAACACTGATTCGAAATCACTGAGGTAAATGAAATCGGCGTACACGTGGCCCTGACGGGCCTGATGGGTCAGTAAGTCAGCCCTCTGGTTCCATTCCCGAAAAGAGTGAGAGAAGAAGTCACGGCCAACCTGGCCTCACCGCGTATGTATCCTGCATCTCGTCCAACTGATCCACCCTTTTCTGATATACCTGAGCTAATACTTTCCATTTCCACAGAGCCAGTTAATCACACAACCTGCTTGGGAGAGGAGGACGCCAAGAAGAACTGCAGCCGGACCGAAGACTGAACAGCATCCTTCCAGAACATGAGACCCTCCGCCCGTCCACACGGAAGCATACTCGAGGGCGCCCCCGCCTCCGTGGATGCAACAGAACACCCAACAAGCACGCAGAACGTCTTGAGCAGGGACCAACCGTCCCGGCATTCCTATAGTCATAACACGAAATGTTCTTAGAACCGAAAAGTAGTCTCCGAACAAGAACAATGTTCTTAGAACATAAACCCAATGTGTTCAAGCAAGACAGTCCCAGCCAGAAATGTTCTAAGAACAGTTCGTGGGCGCGCCGGAATTCCTCTAACTCGTCGCGACAAAAAACTCTACGACGTACTCGAATAATACGAATAGTTTTGCAAACTAGCTCGGCTAGCAAACCAGGTTCACACCTCTGGATGCAACAGACAAACACGCCTGATCATTCTGAATGAACTGGCGCCGGCGGTGAACCGTCAACCTGGTCACCGCCGGGAACCTCGTAGAGCTCCTCTCACGCGTGAGAGTGCTCAGAGTCGAAACAGAGAGCTTCTGGAGGCGTTTCTCGAAAAATTGAACATTGATATGTTTTCATGTCGAGGTGAAGTTGGTTCCGTCAAGTGTTTCGGTAGTGAAAGTGCGCCTAGAGAGCTCATATTGAAACGCAAAGGCTCTCATATTCTTTTACAGATGCGAAAAATCTGCTTTCCCAAAATAAATGGTCAAATATATTTCAAATGGGAACCGGCGGTAAATCGTCAACCAGGTTACCGCCGGGCACCTCGTGCACTGCACTCCTCCGAACACATAAACGAAGCTTCTGAGCGAGAGCCCAAAACTCGAAAAATCAAGATCGGTTTTCACGCAAAGTCGGTTCCTCCAAGTGTTTTGTTAGTAATACTGCACCTACGGACCTGGAAAATTTGACTGGCAGACGCGGCATAGCGAAAAATCTGCTTTCTTAAATAAACGGTCAAATATCTCTCGAATCTTAGCAAAACCAACCAAAAGTTAATTATTTCTCCGCCCGGGCCGGGTGGTCCAACTAACTCCACCCCGCGCCGGAATTCCTCTAGCTCATCGATGCCGAAGAGCTCTACGAAGTACTTGTAGCGTCCATGGGATCCGGCGGTAAACCGTCAACCAGGTAACCGCCGGGAGCCTCGTAGAGCTCTGTTCTCGCGCGGCGCTGCTCGAAGCACACGAAAGAAGCTTTCTCAAGCGTGAAAGAAAAAAGATCGGAAAATCTGTTTTTTTCAAGCTTGGTTGGGCGTTGGGTGTTGGGGTCGGCTACACAGGGCGCGTGCGCCCTAGCCGTGCAGAGCCCCTAGGGCCCCTCGCGCCCTCTCAACCTCTTTGGGGTTGGAGGCCCGAGGATCTCAGAGATAATCTGCCGAACACCTTGGAGCAGGCGTTCACAAGCTGTGAGCTCGCTATCTGTAACAGTGGCCCCCAGAGGGAGTAAAGAAGCCTCCTGCAAACCCGTCGCCAGTGGTTGTCCCCAAATGAGACCTCCACATAGCAACCTAGAGCAGAGCCTTCAACACTCACGCCACCGTCCCATCCTCCACGGATACGTTTGATACAATGTCTCTGTTGTCGCAAATATCTGAAGTCAATCCATCTTCCCGTCCTTCCCCTCCTCGCCTCCCAAGTCAACTCATCCGCAACACAATTGAACTCTCTGTAGATATGCTTCCACGGATCCGTCCCTACAGTGGCACACCTGATGTCGTAATCCTCAGCAAGTTGATTCATATCGTTTTGTAGACCATGCACTCTCCTGCGGTACGAACGATCACGGCATTCCCAGATCCCTCGGGCCCAGTTCACCACACACATACTATCACCTGTCATTTCAACCAATAATGAGCCCTCCGAGCCTTCCTGCCAGACAGTTTCGTTGTTATATCCGTGGGCAATCCTACGAGCGAGCCTGTCGGAGTCCTCAGGGGAGTCCCACGTATCCACAGGACAAGGAGCACAGGGCGGTTTCCTGAAGATGGGTTCCCATCGAGGCTGTATTTTTGTCACGCACGCAACTACATTCCACCAGTCCGTCGCATTCCACTTGATGCTGAACCAGCGTAAATTACCACTCGCCGCCAGCATAAGACAATGCCAGCTGTCAGTGCTTGCATGCGCTCTCCCTCCCACTCTCCTCGTACCTTCCCTCCTCCTGGCTCCCGTGAACATGGATACAAGTGTGTCCCTCCGTAGTGACCATTCCCCCGCACAGTGTAACATGGCCTGAAGCGTCTGGCGCCAGGCTCGTGCTCCACGCATGTCCGTGGAGGCGAAGGCCCGATCATGAAACTGGGCCAGCTCCAACGCAAACTCGAAATTGGCTCGGACCACCTTCTCTAAGAGACTGCAGTGGCCAGCCTGCAAGAATAGCTCGTATGACTTCGGTGTGGTCCTGTCCCTGAACTCCTCCCACGTCTCCTCCTCCCTCTTGTGTAATCCTCGCATACCGTTGAGACACCTCCCCTCCCAGACCTTGATCCTCTCCAGCAGTCGTAGATTGCACGGCCAGCCTATACATCCGTGGTACACCACAGACTGCACACGAGCGGCATACCTGTGAAACTTCTCTTTGAGTGAGACCGATCTGGAGCGATAAAACTGGACGTCAGCAAAATAGGCCTTCCTCCCTTTCTCCAGTCGATGATACAAGCCGTGGTAACCTTTGATTTCTGAACTGAGCTTCACTCCTAGTACCTCCACCTCCTCCTTCCTCGGCATTACAACAGTCGAGCGCAAATGCTCTGGGAGATCCTCATCTCCAGAAATCGCACAGATGGCTGGCGAGAGCGGGCAGAGCAGCGGCGGATCGCCACATGTGTACGTCTGGCCAAAAAGTACATACGCCAAAGAATCCTCCTTCCAGTCCATCCCTGCCCGTCTCAGTGTTACCGTCATCATACCGATCATCTGTTGTAGCTGGAGTTGGGATGCAGCACAGAGCGTAACATTGTCCGCCCATAAGAAGTGGTGTACAAGAGCACCGTCCGTCCCCTCCCCTTCCAGTCGGACACCGTATCCTAGGGTATCCCAAGTCTGAATCACAGATCCCCAGATGGCCTCCAAGACAATATTGAAAAGTATCGGTCCCTCCTTACCTCCCGTTCGGACCGATTTATTGTATCTCACCTCATCGCCGCACACGTTCTGAAACTCAAAGGTAGCCATGTTATCCAGCATGGGCTCCACAATGGCTCTGATGAGGCACACAGGGTACTTAAGGTACAGCATGGCCTTGATGATAGTGTGCAGTGTGACATTATCGAATGCTTTGTGTATGTCCAAGACTCCCACGTGCATAGACTCCGCCTTCCCCCACACATTTGCATGTCTAGTAAGATGTGATAGTGGTGCCGTGACGTTAGTAACCTTCTGATCCTTCTCAAATCCGTATGTGCACAGCCGTCGGTTCACAGGAAATGCATCAATAAACTGCAACACACATGCCATGTACCATTTACTCATCCCACTGATCAGGCAAATCCCTCTGGTGTTGGAGAGTCGCGTAGCATCCCGCATCTTCGGCACAAGTTGGATACTGAGCTGCCTCCACGTCTCAGGGCTGGAGGCTCCCTGCTCGAAAATCCTCTGGAAAGCACGCCGCACAAACAAGAGGCTCCTCCACGGCAACTCACGGATGACCTCAGCAACGACTCCATCGCTACCGGGTGCCGTGCCAGGCTTCAAAGACGCACGAGCCTGCATGAGCATGCCCATCGTGATGACTCTTCCCTCCACCCCACGGTCGTTGTGTCTGAGTTCCTGACAGGCCTCCAAAGTCCGTTTTTCCTCCTCCAAGTTCGTGTAAGACGCCGTCGCATACCTAGTGATCTCCGTACTCCACCTAGTCCTGTCCATTGTCAGCACACCCTCACACTCCAGCTCCTTGAGGATACACCGTGAGGTCTTACTGGATCCCTTGTGGTCCTGCAGAAGTTGGTTCCTCCTATGCTGTCTCCTAAGGGTCTTCCTCCTACGCAGGAGTTGTTTACGAGTATTCCCAAGGGCACCACGCCTGATCGCAGACTCCACCTCTATGAGCTCCCTGGGCCTCTGAATAGGTTTGCTGTTGGGGCGCCCCTTAGTGTGGTCCACAAGCTTAGCCGTCTCCAAGGGCACCCGTCCGACCTGCTGCAGGTCCGCCCCTACCGTGTCAGATGCAAGCCCCTCAATCGACACATCCGCAAGCACACGAAACATGTTCCTCGCCGTGTCATCCGTGGGCTGCCAGCCAACCATGGACACAGGGCGGGGTGGCAAAGCTGGGCGCCTGATCTCCGTAGTCTTGAGATTTACCCAGACCAGAGCGTGATCACTATAGGCACTGGCTTTTGCACGTATACCTGGCGTAGCTTTGATGGGTTCCACAAACTGGACCTGGCATCTCATTTCCTGGTGAGCTCTTGCCTCATCCGCGCACCAACGTGTAGGGATGAGGATATAGTCAAGCACACGCTGCACATGTGTGGAACAGTACGGTATATGTGTGATACGTCGAGCTCCATATGTGTTCGCCGCACAGATCCCCCAAGTACTCATGAAACTCATAAGCATGTCCCTCCTCTCTGCATGGTAGTTCGCCTCCTCCCTCCTCCCGTCCACCTGCATAAGACCTCCTCCCGTCATTCCCAGCATATCTGGTTCAAGTTCCGTCTGAGCATCCATCCCCACCCATGGTATGACTCCAGCCTGTGTAGTTTGAAACATAGTAACACTGCACTTTGTAAGTACATCTAAGTATTCCCCCAAGTGGTCACCTCACGCATCACGCATGGTAGATACACTGATGTAACTAGAGCACCCCTGAATTCGACACACGCATATCGTACCCCACTCCGTCGTGCAATCACATGTGGTGCCCAATCCCTGCACCACGCAACCGCCGCCTTGGAGCAGGAGCTATAGTGAATCTCCCATCCACATCTATTAAAAGTATTCGCACTGGTATGCTCACACTCTTGCAGACACACCGTTTGAATTGACCTGGCTTCACATGCAGCGACCAGGTTGGGTACTTGACCGTCGGATATTTTCTGCACATTCCAGGTTGCGACAACGGTCTCTGTCGCAGCCCTACCGCCCCGTCAATGATTCGGGCACCGTAGTGTCTGAAGAAACTGCACCTGGTTAATGTCAGGCTCAACGTGTGTCAAATTGTCGCCATAGAGGTTCCATCCTTTTGTCGGCCCCCATTCTGCAATCAATGTCTTTTGTGTAGGATCCTCAGCATTCGGCATATACCACATATATGTCATTGGCGGACCCGTCTCACATCGAAGAATAGCCGTCGCATTTCCCTTGATATCAGAAAATAGTGCTTGAAACCTTCCTACCGCCCGAACATGTTCTATCTTCCATGGCTGGCATTCAACTTGAAATCGCACATTGGGAGGCAATGAAGTGAGTCCACGCCTGTAGTCATTCTCCCACACACGTTTCGCTTCCCATAGGATCACAGAGGATGTGCCTGGCTTGAAATAGATCCTACCCCTCGTGTACGGCCAATATCTACCAGTATTCTCCTGAACCGTCCGATCCAAGTCCAGTGCCACCCTCTGTGTAGCATCAATTTGTTTAGAGTCAATAAGACCATTCATCGCCGTCGTCAGTGCCTCCTGTGAAAGAGCCTCCCGCTGACGTATCTCACGGTTCCTCCATCCCTCCCTTGAAACCCATCCCTTGAACTCAACATAACGCGGATTCCAAGCAGGATCGTGCCTGCCCGTACCCGCCTTCGTGGATCCACTTGCTACCGACAGCCCGTCCCCCTGCTTGAGCTTCTGAACTTCATTGGTGAGGTCCTGGATCGCCGATTCTGTTTTCGATACCCTGGAGTCCAGAGATGTTTTCAGACCGTCCATTTCCGTACGAATAGAGTTCCTGAACGATTGCATGTCTGCCGTCATAGTCTGTTGTCCCGTCATGATGGATCGAAACATCTGTTCAATGTCAAGGCCAGCTTCCTGGGCAACCTCATTCGCACCCAATGTTTGTCCCGCACCTCCTCCTTCTCCTTTCCCTCCTCCTTTGACATTACGAGCACGGACAGCTCTAGCAAACGCCCCACCCCCATCATCAATTGTCATGTCCTGGCCCATCACATGCAAGCCTGGAGCACCTGAAACTGAAGAACCTGCTGGCATCGCTGGTGCTGCACCTGAGACTGAAGAACCTGCTGCAGCCATCTTCCTTTTGTGGCTGCGTAAGATATTGAAATCGTAACCTTCACCCTGCACGAAGTGGTTACGCAAGATATTGAAATCGTAACCTTCACCCTGCACAAACGGTACTGTTGGTGTGAGCGATGGCACAAATAACAGCTCTCCTGTCACCTCGAGGTGCCCCGACCTGTCTGGCAAGATAGTCCCAGTCAGCGTGACTGAAGTCGGATCCCCAGCACTCCGTCGTTCCAAGAGAGAGGAAAAGAGACAATTGCAGCAGTAGCAATAACAATAACAAGTGCAGGCGGCCTAGCACACGCAATAACAATAACAAATGCAGCGGCCTAGCTGACCTCGATCTTGCTGAACCCGAAGAAGACAAAGAAGGCAGCGATGGCTGCCGCGCCACCGCCCGCGGCGACGCGCCCCCCCCCCACACGCTAGACGCCTGTGGGATCCAGACGCCTTGATCCAGACGCCTTGATCCAGACGCCTTGAAACCAGAAGCTTGGTAGCGTCCAAAACCCGGAGAGCAGAGAGCAAAGAGAACACACACCTGAAAGCTTTCCTGGCGGGCCCGCAGACGCTCTCGTGAAGCGCTTCTGGAGCTCTGGGGGGCTCCCCTGCAGCGCTTCTGAAGCGCTACCGGGAACGCTTCCACGCCTGCCTACACGCGCGCAGGCACGCGTGGACGCGCGCCCGAAGCGCTCCCGGACCCGCTGCGACGTTTTACAAGTCGCTGCGGGGATTCTGGACCGGCGAAGATGGGCTGCTGGCGGACACCACCACCGTCCGGCTTCCAATCTAAGACCCTCTAGCTCTGAGAAGCTCTCCGGGAATTTTGCATCTTCGCTTCGTGGACCTAGTTGCCAAGCCGAGTTGAGACCTCTCGATGCGAGAAAAAAGGCGCCGGGTGATACTGGATCGGTTTATATGCGCACCAGCTCTGTAGCTCTTCTAAATCTTCAGTTAAGGGAAACCGACAACACTCGTCAAAATGACTCGTATAATATAAATAGTTTTGCGGGCCTAGCCCGAGCAGCAGACCGAGTTCAGACCTCTCGATGGAACAGACAAACGCGCCTGATGATTTCGAACAGACGAACGCGCCTCTGAAAACCGTCAACGCGTGTCAAGATGACTCGAAACGGCCGACGGTTCCCTCAAGTCTTTGGATAGTAATACAACAGCTACGGACCTGGGAATTTAACATGCAGACGCGGCATGACCCGCTACAGGTGGGGAAAATACCTGTGTATAAAACAAACTTTCAAATTTTGCAAAAAGATAGAATAATCGACCCAAGTCGTCACATTCTCTCTTAAGGTCGGGTCGGCCAACTAGCTCCAGTTTGCGCCCGAACTGGAACCGGCGGTAAACCGTCAATCTGGTTTGTCTGTTTGGACTCGCGTTCCCAGCTGAGTGCAGCTGGGCGAGGACAGGTCCCGCAGAAGCACACGGGCAGCGCTGAGCAGCGCTTCGGCTGCCGACAATTCACATTCTGTGACTGTAGCTCCTTCAAGGAGCCACGCGGCCTCGGCCACATCCCTCCAAACGAGGGGCACGGCACTAGAAACAGCACACTCATGCCCAGCAGGGAAGGGGAACCTTGTTACCGCCGGGAACCTCGTAGAGCTCTTTTCTTGCACGGCGACTGTCGCAACACATGGAGAAAGCTGCTGGAGCGAGAAATGAAAAACTCGGAAAATCACGTTTTTCTGTTTTCATTCAACGTCGGTTCCCCCAAGTGTTGTGATAGTAATACTGCACCTACAGACCTGCAAATTTTACTGGCAGACGCGGCACAACCTACTACAGGTGCGAAAAAATCTGCTCTCAAAATAGATGGTCAAATATCTTTCAAATATTCGGAAAACTATCCAAAAGTTAACACTTTGTCCTTTCTCTCCGGGTTGACCAACTGGCGCCGGCGGTGAACCGTCAACCTGGTCACCGCCGGGAACCTCGTAGAGCTCCTTGCACGCGTAAGAGTGCTCAGGATCGAAGCAGGGAGCTTCTCGGGGTATTTCTAGAAAGAAATCGAATTCACATTTTTCCGTATGAATATCATGTTGGTTGCTCCTACTTTTCCGATAGTAAAACTGGCTCTAGAGAGCTGAGCTGCTCAGAGAACAAGTTTATATGCCAAGTAAAATTATGCTTTCTCAAAATGAACTGTCAAATATCTTTGAAATTTTAGCAAAACCGACCCAAAGTTGCCACATTGTCTCTTGTCATCGGGTCGACCAACTGGGCGCCGGCGGTAAACCGTCAACCTTTCTTACCGCCGGGGGACTCGTAGAGCTTCCTGACAACATATAATGTCGAAAAAAAATGCAGAGAACGAATAGTTTTCAGCCCAAGCAATTTCAGACCTCTCGATGCAACAGCCGAACGCCCCCGATGCTTCTGGATTGTCTTCTGTAAGAGCTCTGTAGCTGTCCTACAGCCCGAGTTACGTGCGTAAATCGACAGCACCTCTCAAGATGACTCGAACAATACGAACAGTTTGGCAAACCTAGCTCGAGTATCAGACCGAGTTGAGCCCTCTAAATGCGACAGACGAACGCGTCTGATGTCTCCGAATCGATTCCCAGCCCTGCAGCCCCGCTACAGCCCGAGTTAAGTGCAGAAAACCGGCAGCACCTCTCAGGATGACTTGAACAATACAAATAGTTTCGCAAACCTAGTTTGGGCAGCAGACCGAGCTCGGAGCTCTGGATTCGACAGGCGGACGCGCCTGATGTCTCCAAATTGATTCCTGTGACCACCAGCACTGTGGCCACCCTACAGCCCGAGTTAATTAGAGAAAACCGACAGCACCTCTCAAGATGACTCGAACAATACGAATAGTTTCGCGATTCTAGATCGGGCAGCAGACCGGGTTCAGAGATCTGCATTCAGCAAACAAACGCGACTGATGATTCTGAAGCGGTTTCTGTAAGTTTCAACTCTGTAGCTGTCATATAGCTCGAGTTAAGTGCAGAAAACCGAGAGCGCCTGTCAAGATGACTCGAATAATACGAATAGGTTTGCGGACCTAGCTCGGCCTGATCATTCTGAATCGATAAGGTGTGCTTACCAGCTCTGTAGCTGCCCTACAGCTCGAGTTCAGTGCGAAATACCGACAGCGCGTATCAAGATGACTCGAAACAGCCGATCCCGCCCGTGTGCTTTTTGCCAATAAAATTTATCCGATCGAGCTGACATCAAGATGGCGGGCGGGAATAAGATCGAATATCACAGGAAAAAATACTAGAGCTCTAACGAATGGTTGAATTCCGAGAACAAATTTTCAACCGACCAAAAGTCACCAAAAGATCCGTCGAGATTTTTCTTGGCAACTAGCTCTCAAGCGCCCCGGAATTACTCTTAAGCTTCCAGCAATAACTTGCTAAGGGAAGCTCTACGAGTTACTAGCTCCACCCCGCGCCGGAATTCCTCTAGCTCATCGATGCCGAAGAGCTCTACGAGGTACTTGGTAGCGTTCAAAACCCGGAGAGCGAAGCCCCTGGGAACGAGAAATCTTCTCTGGAGAGAGCGGGGGGGCCTCCCTGAAGCGCTTAGGAAGCCCTGCCAGGAACGCTTCCACGCGTGCCTGCACGAGTGCAGGCACGCGTGGACGCCTACCGGAAGCGCTCCCGGACCCGCTGCGACCCCAAACGAACTGCTGCGAGGGTTCTGGAGCGTCGGAGATTCCCGGAGAGCTCTCTGAGAGCTAGAGGGTTTTAGATTAGAAGCTGGACGGTGGTGGAGTCTGCCAGCAGCCCATCTTCGCCGCTCCAGAATCCCCGCAGCGACGTGTAAAACGTCGCAGCGGGTCCGGGGGCGCTTCGGGCACGCGTCCACGCGTGCCTGCACGCGTGCAGGCACACGTGGAAGCGTTCCCGGCAGCGCTTCAGAAGCGCTGCAAGGGAGCCCCCAGCGCTCCAGAAGCGCTTCACGAGAGCGCCCGAAGGCCCGCCAGGAAAGCTTTCCGGCGTGTATTCGCTTTGCTCTCTGCTCTCTGGGTTTTCGACGCTACCAAGTGGGCTGCTGGCGGGCACCACCACCGTCCGGCTTCTAATCTAAAACCCTCTAGCTCTCAGAGAGCTCTCCGGGAACTTGGTAGCGTCCAACTGGGCGCCGGCGGTGAACCGTCAACCTGGTTTTTGAGTTTGAGTCAGGGCGCGGACAGCTGTGACAGCTGAGCCCTAAGACTCCCAAACGGAGCACAGGGTAGCTGGAGAGGGCAACTCTTATCATCACACTGCCGAGCCACTGAGGCATAGGCAACGGAATAGGATGCAGGAACAAGGAAAAGGATGCAATACAACATGTGAAAAAGTAAAGGTGTTGGAGAGCTCCAAGCAAGATGAAATGAGTCAGCTGCTTGGATGAAAGATGCTACCCAAAATGTGCTCCACGGCCATACAGGCTGGTTACCGCCGGGGACCTCGTAGAGCTCTGTTCTTGCCCAGCTCCTCGGAACACGTGAAGCAAGCTTAAGCGAGAGCCAAAAAACTCTAAAAAATCGATCGCATACAAATAGTTTTGCGGACTTAGCTCGAGAAGCAGACTCTGTTCAGAGCTCTAGATGCTTCAGCCAAACGCCCTTGATGATTATGTATCGGTTTCTGTGCGTACCACCTCTGTAGCTGTGCTACAGCTAGAGTTAAGTGCAGAATACCGACAGCGCCACTAAAGAGAACATGAGAAATACGAATAGTGTTGTGGACCTAGCTCGACTAGCAGAACGAGTTCAGGCCTCTCGATGCAACAGACGCAAGCGCCTGGTGATACTGAATCAGTTATGTGCGTACCAGCTCTGTAGCTCCTCTGAATCTTGAGTTGAGTACAGAAAACCGGCATCACTGGTGAAGATGACTTTTACGGACCTAGCTCGAGTAGCAGACCGAGTTCAGGCCTCTCAGGCGAACGCGCCTGATGTTCTGAATCGGTTTCTGTAAGCATCAGCTCTGTAGCTCTCGAAATCTCGAGTTAAGGACAGAAAACCGTGAACGCGTGTCAGAATGACTCGGAACGCAGTTGGTTCGGGCAAGTCTTTTGATAGTAATATTGCAGCTACGGACCTGAGAATTTAACTGGCAGACGTGGCATAACCCACTACACGTAAGAAAAATACCGGCTCTCAAAATGAATTATGACATATCTTTCAAATCAAAGCAAAACCGACCCAAGGTTATGACATTGTCTCTTTTGGTCGGGTCGGCCAACTAGCTCCACCCCGCGCCGGAATTCCTCTAGCTCATCGATGCCGAAGAGCTCTACGAGGTATTTTGGACTGCCAACGTGAAGTCGGTCCCTGGCTTCGCTCGGGAGAATTTTTCGACGGAATGAACTAAGAATTTGTGAGGTAACTTCTGTAATGCCAAGCTTCGCTCTGCGCAAATGGCAGCCCAAACGAATTGTTAGAACTGCAAAATCGGCTGAGCCAGGCCGCGGAAGCTATGATCGCGTCCCTTTTCGACATTTCGCCAACTAGCTCCACCCTGTCGCCAAATTCCTCTACCTCTTCTACCATCAGAGCTCTACGAGGCACTAGAAGTGCCAGCAGACGCCTGAGAGAATTAGAAGTGCAAGCAGATAGCTTCTGATGGCATTTTCTGCAAAACTGGAAAATTGCATTTTTGGACTGCCAACGTGAAGCCGGTCCCTGGCTTCGCTCGGGAGAATTTTTCGACGGAATAAACGAAGAATTTGTAAGGTAACTTCTGTAATGCCAAGCTTCGCTCTGCGCAACTAGCAGCCCAAACAAATTGTTAGAACTGCAAAATCGGCTGAGCCAGGCCGCGGAAGGTATGATCGCGTCCCTTTTCGACATGTCGCCAACTAGCTCCACCCTGTCGCCTAATTCCTCTAGCTCTTCTACCATCAGCTCTACGAGGCACTAGAGATGCATGCAGACGCCTGAGGGAACTAGAAGTGCAAGCAGATAACTTATTTGATCCCTGGCTTCGCTCGGGAAAATTTTTCGACGGAATGAACTAAGAATTTGTGAGGTAACTTCTGTAATGCTAAGCTTCGCTCTGCGCAAATAGCAGCCCACACGAATTGTTAGAACTGCAAAATCGGCTGAGCCAGGCCGCAGAAGGTATGATCGCGTCCCTTTCCGACACTGGCGCCGGCGGTGAACCGTCAACCTGGTCACCGCCAGGAACCTCGTAGAGCTGCTTGCACGCGTAAGAATGCTCAGATGAAAGCAGACTGCTTCTCAGAGCATTTCTGGGAGAGAAAAAAAAAAAAAAAAAAAAAAAAAAAAAAAAAAAAAAAAAAAAAAAAAAAAAAAAAAAAAAAAAAAAAAAAAAAAAAAAAAAAAAAAAAACTCGGTGTTAACGTGATGTCGGTTCCTCAAAATGTTTCGATAGTAAAACTGTCTCGATAGAGCTGAGCTGCTCGCAGAATAAAATTAAGATTCTAATGCTCGAAGTAAAAATCTGCTTTCTCAAAATGAATAGTCAAATATCTCTCAAATATTCGCAAAACCACCCAAAAGTTACCACACTGTCCTTTCTCGCCGGGTCGACCAACTAGCTCCACCCCGCGCCGGAACTGGGCGCCCGCGGTAAACCGTCAACCTTCCTTACCGCCGGGGGACTCGTAGAGCTTCCTGAAAATATATATATATGCAAAAATGCAGAGAACGAATAGTTTTTCAGCCCAAGCGATTTCAGACCTCTCGATGCAACAGCCGAACGTCCCGATGCTTCTGGATTGTCTTCTTTGCGAGCTCTGTAGCTCTCCTACAGCCCGAGTGACGTGCGTAAATCGACAGCACCTCTCAAGATGCTGACAAAACGAATAGTTTGGCAACCCAGCTCGAGTATCAAACCGAGATCAGACCTCTTAATGCGACAGGCGGACGCGTCTGATGTCTGCGAATAGATTCCTGTGATTACCAGCCCTGCAGCCCCCCTACAGCCCGAGTTAAGTGCAGAAAACCGACAGCACCTCTCAGGATGACTCGAACAATAGAATAGTTCCGCGGGCCTAGTTCGGGCAGCAGACCGAGTCCGGGCTCTGGATTCGACAGGGGGACGCGCCTGATGACTTCAAATCGATTCCTGTCACCACCAGCACTCTAGCTCCCCCAGCCCGAGTTGAATGCAGAAAACCGAGAGCACTTCTCAAGATGACTCGAACAATACGAATAGTTTCGCGATTTCAGATCGGGCAGCAGACCGAGTTCAGAGCTCTGGATTGAAGGAAAAAAATGCGACTGGTGATTCTGAATCAGTTTCTGTTAGTATTAGCTCTGTAGGTGTCGTATATCTTAAGTTAATTACAGATAACCTAGAGCGTCTGTTAAGATGACTCGAATAATACGGATAGGTTTGCAGACCTAGCTCGGCTAGCAGACCGAGTTCAGATCTCTAGATTCAACAAGCGACGCGCCTGATCATTTTGAATCGATTAGCTGTGTTTACCGGCTCTATAGCTCTCCTAAAGCTCGAGTTATCTTCAGAAAACCGTCATCCCGTCTCAAGGTAACTTCAAACGGCCGATCCCGCCCGTCTGCTTTTTGGGAGTAAAAGGTACCGAGCTGAGATCAAGATAAGATAATATCATATGAAAAAAAACTGGAGCTGAAACAACTTGTTCAATTTCGAGAACCAAATTCTGAACAGACTAAAAGTCAGCAAAACGTCTGTCGAGATTTTTCTTGCCAACTAGCTCTCCAGCGCCCCGGAATTACTCTTAAGCTTTTAGCAACAACTTGCTTAGAGGAGCTCTGCGAGGTATTTCGCCAACTAGCTCAACCTACCGCCGAATTCCTCCAGCTCTTCTACCATCAGAGCTCAGGCAAACCGGGAGAGCAGAGAGCAAAGAGAATACACACCGGGAAGCTTTCCTGGCGGGCCCGCAAACGCTCTCGTGGAACGTTTCTGCAGCTCTGGGGGCTCCCCTGCAGCGCTTCTGAAGCGCTACCGGGAACGCTTCCACGCGTGCCTGCACGCGTGCAGGCACGCGTGGACGTGCCCGAAGCGCCCCCGGCCCGCTGCGACGTTTTACAAGTCGCTGCGGGATTCTGGACCAGCAAAGATGGGCTGCTGGCACATACCATTGCCGTCCGGCTTCTAATCTAACCGCTGCTCCAGAACCCTCGCAGCAGTTCGTCTGGGGTCGCAGCGGGTCAGGGAGCGCTTCCCTGCACCAGAATTCCTCTACCTCATCGATGACGAAGAGCTCTACGAGGTATTTCTCTTAGCTCATCTTGCCGAAGAGCTCTACGAGGTACTTGGTGGCGTCCAAAACCCGGAGAGCGAAGACACCTTACGGGATAAAGGATCTTTCCTGGTCAGCTTCTGGGGCCCCCGGGAGCGCTTCGAAAGCACTGCCAGGCACGCCCCCGCGAGCTTGCACGCGTGCAGGCACGCATGCCTTCCTCCAGAGCTCTGTCACACCCCCCTGGGACGCCTGCAGCGCTCTGTCAAACCCTTCTGACGCAATCCTGCATTTCTGCGGACCCGCTGCCGTGACGGGCGAGGCGCTGCGGGAATTCTCGAGCGGCGGAGATGGGCTGCTGGCGGGCACGACCACCGTCCGGCTTCTAACTCAGTAGCGTCCAAAACCCGGAGAGCGAAGACACCCTCGGGGACGGGAAATCTTTTCTGGAGGGCTCTGGGGGGCCCCCCTGCAGCGCTGCTGAAGCGCTGCCAGGAACGCTTCCAAGCGTGCCTGCACGCGCGCAAGCATGCTTGGAAGCTTGCCGGAAGCTCTGCCGGCTCACCGGAGGTTTTGTGAGGCCTGTGGAGCGCCGTGGAAGAGCTCCTGGCGGGCACCACCACCGTCTGGTTTCTAATCTTAAACCCTTTAGCTCTCAGCGAGCTCTCCGGGAATCTTAAACCCTCTAGCTCTCAGAGAGCTCTCCGGGAATATTCGCAAAACCACCGCGGGTCGACGAACTACTCCGCCCCGCGCCGGAACTGGGCGCCGGCGGTAAACCGTCAACCGGGAGACTCGTAGAGCTTCCTTGCCACCCGACCAAAAGTCAGCAAAAGTTCCGTCGAGATTTTTCTTGCCAACTAGCTCTCCAGTGCGTCCGAATTACTCTTAAGCTTCCAGCTGCTAGCTTAGGGAAGCTCTACGAGTCATTCCTCTAGCTCATCGATGCCGAGAGCTCTACGAGATATGGATGGTGGGGAGGCATGCGGGCCCTGCCACTGGGGCCTTTGGTGGATCTCCCTATGGGGCCACGAAACGTGTGAGCGGTGTGCCGAAATGGGTGGTGGGGAGGCATGCGAACGCAGCCCCTGGGGCCTTCGATGGAGCTCCCTCTGGGGCCACGAAACGTGTGAGGGGTGTGCCGAAATGGGTGGTGGGGAGCCACTGGAACCTTCGGTGGAGCTCCCTGTGGGGCCACGAAACGTTGGAGGGGTGTGCCGAAATGGGTGGTGGGGAGGCATGCGAACGCAGCCACTGGGGTCTCCGGTGGAGCTCCCTACGGGGCCACGGAACGTGTGAGAGGTGTGCCGAAATGGGTGGTGGGGAGGCATGCGGACCCTGCCACTGGGGCCTTCGGTGGAGCTCCCCATGGGGCCACGAAACGTGTGAGGGGTGTGCCGAAATGGGTGGTGGGGAGGCATGCGAACGCAGCCACTGGGGCCTTCTGTGGAGCTTCCTATGGGGCCACGAAACACGTGAGGGATGTGCCGAAATGGGTGGTGGGGAGGCATGCAACGCAGCCACTTGTGCTTTCGGTGGAGCTCTCTATGGGGCCACGAAACGTGTGAGGGGTGTGCCGAAACTAGGCGCCGGCGGTAAACCGTCAACCTTTCTTACCGCCGGGGGACCCGTAGAGCTTCCTAACAAAATATAATGTCGAAAAAAATTGCGAACGTATAGTTTTTCAGCCCAATCGACCTCTCGATGCAACAGCCGAACGCCCCCGATGCTTCTGGATTCTCTTCTGTACGAGCTCTGTAGATCTCCTACAGCCCGAGTTACGTGCGTAAATCGACAGCACATCTCAAGATGACTCGAACAGTAGGAATAGTTGGCAAACCTAGCTCGAGTATCAGACCGAGTTCAGCTCTGAATGCGACAGGCGGACGCGTCTGATGTCTCCGAATCGATTCCTGTTATTACCAGCCCTGCAGCCCCCTACAGCCTCAGTTAAGTGCAGAAAACCGACAGCACCTCTCAGGATGACTCGAACGATACAAACACTTTCGCCGACCGAGTTCGGGCAGCAGACCGAGTTCTGAGCTCTGGATTGGACAGGCGGACGCCACTGATGTCTCCAAATCGATTCCGTGACTACCAGCACTGTAGCCCCCACACAGCCCAAGTTAAGCACAGAACCGACAGCACCTCTCAAGATGACTCGAACAATACAAATAGTTTCGCGATTCTAGATCGGGCAACAGACCGAGTTCAGAACTCTGGATTCAACAGAAGAACGCGACTGATGATTCAGAATCGGTTTCTCTAAGTATCAGCTCTGTAGCTATCATATAGCTCGAGTTAAGTACAGAAAACCGAGAGCGCCTGTCAAGATGACTCGAATAATACGAACAGGTCTGCGGACCTAGCTCAGCTAGCACACCGAGTTCAGACCTCTAGATGCAACAGACGAACGCGCCTGATCATTCTGACTCGAAAAGGTGTGCTTGCCAGCTCTGTAGCTGTCCTCTATCTCGAGTTAAGTAGAAAATACCGACAACGCGCATCAAGATGACTCGAAACGGCCGATCCCGTCCGTGCGCTTTTTGGCAGTAAAAAGGTACCCGATCGAGCTGAGATCGAGATGGCGAGCAGGAATGAGATCGAATATCACGGGAAAAAATACTAGAGCTCAAACTAACTGAGAAATTTCGAGAAAATTTTCGACCAAAAGGTCCGTCCAGATTTTTCTTATCAACTAGCTCTGCAGCGCGCCGGAATTACTCCCAAGCTTCCAGCACTGGGCGCCGGCGGTAAACCGTCAACCTTGGTTCTAGGCGTTCTAGGCGGGTCCTGGCAGGGTTAAGCTCCTTAGGAGCCCCAGACCCAGTCCTACAGGGGAAATCCTGACAAACTCAGGATTTGCACCACTCCTAAAAGGAGCTCTCGGGCGGCCTCTAACTCAGCCTCTGTGATTGTGCATTGTGCTGGGAGAAGGAAGCTTTTGAAACCTACATTCTGGCGCCAGCCAGTCTGATTATAGTAAGAGGAAGAGGGGAGAGCACTACACACATAGCAATCCAGATACCAGCCACAGCCTACACCAAGAATCGATCTCCCACCATCAAAGCCTCCTTTGATCCCCGAGATCATAACTTTACAATCTTTCACATCCTGAAGGAAACAAGTGTCATAGTGTTCGTAACATTTACCTCTCCGCGCGGTCCTAGACTCGTAGAGCTTCCTAGCTCGACTTCAGTTAAGACAACCGATAGCATATACCAACATTCCGACTTATAGTGAATATTTTTTGACCTCTGAATGCGACAGGCGGACGCCTCTGATGTCTCCGAATCGATTTCTGTGATTACCAGCCCTGAGGCACCCCTACAGCCCGAGTTAAGTGCAGAAAACCGACAGCACCTCTCAGAATGACTCGAAGAATATTACAGTTTCGCGAACCTAGTTCGCGCAGCACACGTCTGATCTCTTCAATTCGATTCCTCTCACAAGAAGAACTGCAGCCCCCCTGAGCGCAAGTTGAGTGAAGAAGAGAGCACTTCTCAAGATGACTCGACTAATACGAATAATTTCGCGATTCTAGATCGGGCAGCAGACAGAGTTCAGGGCTCTGGATTCGACAGACAAACACAACTGATGATTCTGAATCGATTTCTGTAAATATCGGCTCCATAGCTGTCCTACAGCTCGAGTTAAGTACAGAAAAACGAAAGTTCCCTTCAAGATGACTCGAATAATACGAATAGGTTTGCGGACCTAGCTCGGCTCACAGACCGAGTTCAGACCTCTCGATTCAACAGGCGAACGCGCGTTCATTCTACATCGATTAGCTGTGCGCACTAGCTCTGTAGCTGTCCTAAAGCTCGAGTAATCTTCAGAAAACCGTCAGCGCGTATTAAGATGACACAAAACGGCCGATCCCGCCATGAAGCTTTTCGATAGTAATATTCACCCGATCGAGCTGAGATCAACATGGCGAGCGGGAATAAGATCGAATATCACGGGAAGGAATACTAGAGCTCTAACGAATTGTCAAATTTCGAGAACAAAATTTTCAACCGACCCAAAGTTATGAAAAGTTGAGTCGAGATTTTTCGAGCCAACTAGCCTACCAGCGTTTCGAATTACTCTTAAGCTTCGCCGCTGCGCTCTCAGAGAAGCTCTACGAGTCACTAACCTGCTACGGGAAGTCCTACGAGTTATGGGTGGTGGGAAGGCATGCGAACGCAACCACTGGGGCGTTCGGTGGAGCTCCCTGTGGGGCCACGAAACGTGTGAGGGTGTCCACAAATAACTCGTAGAGCTTCCCTTGGCAAGTTATGGCTGGAAGCTTAGAGTAATTCCGGCGCGCTGGAGAGCTAGTGACTCGTAGAGCTTCCCCAAGCTAGTTGCTGGAAGCTTAAGAGTAATTCCGGCGCGCTGGAGAGCTAGTTGGCAAGAAAAATCTCGACGGAACTTTTGCTGATTTTTGGTCGGTTAAGAAATTTGTTCTCGAAATTTGACCATTCGTTAGCTCTAGTACTTTTTCCCGTGATATTCGATCCTATTCCCGCTCGCCATCTTGATCTCAGCTCGATCGGGTAACTTTGAAGGCCAAAAAGCACTCTGGCGGGATCGGCCGTTTCGAGTCATCTTGATATGCGCTGACGGTTTTATGATCATAACTCGAGCTCTAGGGCAGCTACAGAGCTGGTAAGTACAGCTAATGCATGCAGAATGACCAGGCGCGTTCGCCTGTTGAACCCAGAGGTCTGAACTCGGTCTGTGAGCCGAGCTAGGTCCGCAAACCTGTTCGTATTATTCGAATCATCTTGACAAACTCTTGGTTTTCTGTACTTAACTCGAGCTGTACGACAGCTACAGAGCTGATATTTACAGAAACTGATTCAGAATCGTAAGTTGCGTTTGTCTGTCGAATCCAGAGCTCTGAACTCAGTCTTCTGCTCGATCTAGAATCGCAAAATTATTCGTATTGGTCGAGTCATCTTGAGAAGTGCTCTCGGTCTTCTTCACTCAACTTGCGCTGAGAGGGGGCTACAGTGCTGGTTGTCATATGAATCGATTCAAAGGGATCATGCGCGTCCGCATGTCGAATCCAGAGCTCGGAACTCGGTCTGCTGCCCGAACTAGGTTCGCGAAACTATTGTATTGTTCGAGTCATCCTGAGAGATGCTGTCGGTTTTCTGCACCGACCTCGGGCTGTAGGGGGGCTGCGGGGCTGGTAATGACAGGAGTCGATTCGCAGACATCAGACGCGGTTGCTTGTCGCATTCAGAAATCAGAAAACAAATCACTATGAGTCAGAATGTTGGTAGGTGCTGTCGGTTTTCTCAACTTAAGTCGAGCTTGGAAGCTCTACGAGTTCCCCGGCGGTAACCAAAGTTGACGGTTTACCGCCGGCGCCCAGTTGGCAAGAAAAATCTCGACGGAACTTTTGCTGACTTTTGGTCGGTTGAAAATTTTGTTCTCGAAATTTGACCATTCGTTAGAGCTCTAGTATTTTTTCCCGTAATATTCGATCTTATTCCCGCTCGCCATCTTGATCTCAGCTCGTTCGGGTGAAAATTACTATCGAAAAGCACTCTGGCGGGATTGGCCGTTTTGAGTTATCTTGATACGCGCTGACGGTTTTCTGAACATAACTCGAGCTTCAGGACAGCTACAGAGCTTGTGAGCACAGCTTATGGATGTAGAATAATTAGGCGCGTTCGCCTGTTGAATCCAGAGGTCTGAATTCGGTCTGTCAGCCGAGCTAGGTCCGCAAACCTATTCGTATTATTCGAGTCATCTTAACAGAAATTCTCGGTTTTCTCTACTTAACTCGAGCTGTAGGACCTCTACAGAGCTGATACGTACAGAGTCTGATTCGAAATCATCAATGACCGTTTTCTGTTGAATCGAGAGCTCTGAACACGGTCTGCTGCCGAATCTAGAATCGCGAAACTATTCGTATTATTTGAGTGATATTGAAAGATGTGGTCGGCTCTCTGCACTTAACTCGGGCTGTAGGGGGGGCTGCATGGCTGGTAATCACTGGAACCGATTCGGAGACATAGGCGCGCCCGCCTTTCGAATCCAGAGCTCTGAACTCTGTCTGTCCCCCGATCTAGAATCGCGAAACGATTTATATTGGTCGAGTTAACTTGAGAAGTGCTCTCGGTTTTCTTCACTGAAATCGCGCTGAGGGGGGCTACAGTCGATGGTCACAGGCATCGATTTGAAGACATCAGGCGTCGCCTCTTGCATCCAGAGCTCGGAACTGGGTCTGCTGCCCGATCTAGAATCAATCGCGAAATAATTTGTATTGTTCGAGTCACCCTGAAAGATGCTGTCGGTTTCCTGCGTTTACTCGGACTGTAGGGGAGCTGCAGGGCTGGCAATGACAGAAGTCGATTCGCAGACATCAGACGCGTCAGCCTGTCGGATTCAGAGGTCAAAACATATTCATTATGAGTCGGAATGTTGGTAGGTGCTGTCGATTTTCTGAACTTCAGTCGAGCTAGGAAGCTCTACGAGTCCCCCGGCGGTAACCAAGGTTAACGGTTTACCGCCGGCGCCAAGATGATTCGAATAATACGAATAGAGTTGCGGACCTGGCTCGGCTAGCAGACCGAGTTCAGACCTTTGGTTGGAACAGCCGAACGCTGATCATTCTGAGTCGATCAGGCGTGCTCACCAGCTCTGTAGCTGTCCTATATCTCGAGTTAAGTTCAGAATACCGAGAGTGCGACCACGAAACATGAGAGTGCAAATTCCCGGAGAGCTCTTTGAGAGCTAGAGGGCTTAAGATCAGAAGCCGAGCGGTGGTGGTGCCCGCCAGCACGGGTCCGCAGCAATGCAGGATCCCTTTAGAATAGGTTCGACAAAGCTCTGCGGCCGCCCCGGGAGGCTTCACACTTGGTAGCGTGCAAAACCCGAGAGAAGAGACCCTTCGGGGACGGCAAAACGGGAAATCCTTCCTGGGAGGCTCCGGGAAGGTCCTCTGCAGCGCTGCTGAAGCGCTGCCAGAAAAAACGCTTCCATGCGTGCCTGTACGTATGCAGGCACGCGTCGAAGATTGCCGGAAGCTCGTCCGGACCCATTGTCGTCTCAGGCGAGTCGCTGCGGGGAACCTGAAGAGACGGAAAGGTGCCCCTGGCGGGCACTTGTAAGCGTCCAAAACTCGGATAGCAAAGCCAAGCGCGGAACGCCGCACTGGGCGCCGGCGGTAAACCGTCAACCTTTCTTACCGCCGGGGGACTCGTAGAGCTTCCTGACAATATATAATGTGGGAAAAAGAATTTCAGAGAACGGCTAGTTTTTCAGCCCAAGCGATTATAGACCTCTCAAGATGACTCTAACAAAACAAACGAACAGTTTTCCACTCGAGCTCGAGTATGAAACCGAGTTCAGACCTATGAATGCGACAGGCGGACGCGGCTGATGTCTGCGGATCGATTCCTGTGATTACCAGCTCTGCAGCCCCCCATACAGCCTGAGTTACGTGCAGAAAACCGAGAGTACCTCTCAGGATGACTCGAATGATAGAAGAGTTTCGCGGATCTCGTTCGAGCAGCAGACCGAGATCCGAGCTCTCGGTTCGACGAACGGACGCGCCTGATGTCTCGAAATCGATTCCTGTGACCAGCAACACTGTAGCCCTCCCCCAGCACGATTTGAATACAGAAAACCGAAAGCACTTCTCAAGATGACTCGAACAACACCAATAGGTTCGCGAACCTAGCTCGGGGAGCAGGCCGAGTTCAGAGCTCTTGATTCAACAGACGAACGCGCCTGATAATTCGCAATCGATTTCTGTGATTATCAGCTCTGTGGCTAAGTACGAAAAACCGAGAGCGTCTGCTACAAAAACTTGAATAATACGAATAGGTTTGCAACCCTAGCTCGGCTAGCAGACCGAGTTCAGATCTCTGGATTCAACAGGCGAACGCGCCTGATCATTCTGAATGCATTAGCTGTGCTGACCAGCTCTGTAGTTGTCCTGAAGCTCAAGTTATCTTGAGAAAACCGACAGCGCGTATCAAGATGACTCGAAACGGCCGCTCCCGCCTACTTGCTTTTTGGCCTTCAAAGTACGATCGAGCTGAGATCAAGATGGCGAGCGGGAATGAGATCGAATATCATGGGAAAAAAAAATAGAGCTCTAACGAATGGTCAAATTTCGAGAACAGAATTTTCAACCGACCAAAAGTCACCAAAAGGTCCGTCGAGATTTTTCTTGCCAACTAGCTCTCCAGCTCCCCGGAATTACTCTTAAGCTTCCAGCAATAACTGGGCGCCGGCGGTAAACCGTCAACCTTTCTTACCGCCGGGGAACTCGTAGAGCTTCCTGACAGTATATAGTGTGAAAAAATCCAAAGAACGACTAGATTTTCAGCCCAAGCGATTTCAGACCTTCAAGATGACTCTAACCAAAAAAAGAAACAGTTTCGCAATCCAGTTCGAGTAACGAACCGAGTTCAGACCTCTGAATGCGACAGGCGGGCGCGTCTGCTGTCTGCGAATCCACTCATGTCATTCTCAGCCCTGCAGCTCCCCTAGAGCCCGAGTTAAGTGCAGAAAACCGACAGTATCGACTCGAATAATAGAATAGTTTCGCGGACCTAGTTCGAGCAGCAGACCGAGTTCCGAGCTCTGGAATCGACGAACAGACGCGCCTGATGTGTGAAAATCAATATCTGTGACCCGCAGCACTGTGGCTCTCCGACAGCACGAGTTGAGTGCAGAAAATTGAGAGCACGTCTCAAGATGGTTCGGACAATACGAATAGTTTCGCAAACATAGCTCGGGCAGCAGGCCGAGTTCAGAGCTCTCGTTCCAATAGACGAACGCGACTGATGATTCCCCACCGATTTCTGTGACAATGAGCCCTGTAGCTGCCCTACAGCTCGAGTTAAGTACATAAAACCGAGAGTGTCTGCCAAGACGACTCGAATAATACGAATAGGTTTGCGGACCTAGCTCGGCTAGCAGACCGAGTTCAGACCTCTCGATTCGACAGCCGAACGCGCCTGATAATGCTGAATGCGATAGGTGTGCTTACCAGCTCTGTAGCTGCCCTAGAGCTCGAGTTAAGTACAGAAAACCGAGAGCGTCTGTCAAGACGACTCAAATAATACGAATAGGTTTGCGGACCTAGCTCGGCTAGCAGACCGAGTTCAGACCTCTGGATTCAACAGCCGAACGCGCCTGATCATTATGAATGCGATAGGTGTGCTTACCAGCTCTGCAGCTGCCCTACAGCTCGAGTTAAGAACAAAATACCGTCAACGCGTATCAAGATGACTCGAAACGGCCGTTCCCGCCGGAACGCTTTTTGGCAGTGAAAGGTACCCGATCGAGCTGAGATCAAGATGGCGAGCGGGAATAAGATCGAATATCACGGGAAAAAAATACTAGAGCTCTAACGAATTGTTGAATTTCGAGAACAAAATTTTTAACCGACCAAAAGTCACCAAAAGGTCCGTCGAGATTTTCCTTGCCAACTAGCTCTCCAGCGCTCCGAAATTACTCTCAAGCTTCCAGCAATAACTTGCTGATGGAAGCTCTACGAGTTACTTCTAAGCGTCAAAAACCCGGATAGCGAACCCAAGCGCGGAACGCCGCACGCGAACCTCTGCCAGGCTGTCTGAAACGATGCGCGGGACGCTGGAAACCTCGCAGGAGACGCTTGCAGGGGCGCCGTTTACGATGCGTGGGGACCTGCAAAGCGCGCAAGGAAGATCTGCCTAGGAGCCTGGAAGAACTGCCGCAGCTCTTCCGAAGCTCTGCCGAAGCGCTTCCCGGGAACTTGCTAAGGGAAGCTCTGCGAGTTACGGGAACCTCTGCCAGGCCGCCAGAAACGATGCGCGGAACGCTCGAAACCTCGCAGGAGACGCTTGCAGGGGCGCCGTTTACGATGCGTGGGGCCCTGCAAAGCGCGCAAGGAAGATCTGCCTAGGAGCCTGGAAGAACCGCCGAAGCTCTGCCGAAGCGCTTCGCGCACCCTGGAGCCACGCGTATTGGGAAACGCTAGGAAGCCACGCTCCGGGACCCGCTGCCGGTTCCGGCAAGTTCCTGCGAGAATCGTGGACCGGCGGAGATGGGCGTGTGCTCCTCACCCCTCACCGCCGGCTTCTTATACCTCGTAGAGCTCTTCGACATCGATGAGCTAGAGGAATTCCGGCGCGGGGTGGAGCTAGTTGGCCGACCCGGCCGAGGCGGACAATGTGGCAACTTTTGGGTGATTTTGCAAATATTTCAAAGATATTTGACCATTTATTTTGAGAAAGCAGATTTTTCGCACCTGTAAACGACTTCGAGGGCCTCTGCGTCTTAATATGAGCTCTCTAGATGCACTTCTACCATCAAAACACTTGGAGGAACCATCTTTATGTCGACATGGAAAAACATGATGTTTCCTCTTTTTCGAGAAATGCTTAGAAGCCCTCTCTTTTCATGCCAAGCATTCTTACGCGTGCTAGGAGCTCTACGAGGTTCCCGGGTGACCAGGTTGACGGTTCATCGCTGGCGCCATCTGAAACCATCCGCTCTCCAAGGAGCTATCCGGGAACAAACACTGGACGCCGGCGGTAAACCGTCAACCTTTTTTACCGCCGGGGGACTCGTAGAGCTTCCTGACAATATATAATGCGAACAAGAATTCAGAGAACGACTGATTTTTCAAACTCTAACAAAACAAACAAACAGTTTTCCAATCGAGCTCGATTATGAAACCGAGTTCAGACCTCTCAATACGACAGGCGGACGCGTCTAATGTCTGCAGGTCGATTCATGTGATTACCAGCTCTGCAGCCCCCCATACAGCCTGGGTTTCGTGCAGAAAACCGAGAATACCTCTGAGAATGACTCGAATAATAGAACAGTTTCGCGGATCTCGTTCGAGCAGCAGACCGAGTTCCGAGCTCTCGGTTCGACAAACGGACGCGCCTGATGTCTCGAAATCGATTTCTGTGGCCAGCAGCACTCTAGCCCTCCCCCAGCACGATTTAAGTACAGAAAACCGAGAGCACTTCTCAAGATGACTCGAACAACACCAATAGTTTCGCGAACCTGGCTCGGGAAGCAGGCCGATTTCAGAGCTCTTCATTCAACAGACGGACACGCCTGATAATTCTGAATCGATCTCTTTGATTATCAGCTCTGTGGCTGCCTACAGATCGAGTTAAGTACGAAAAACCGAGAGCGTCAGCTACAATGACTCGAATAATACGAATAGATTTGCGACTCTAGCTCGGCTAGCAAACCGAGTTCAGACCTCTGGATTCGACAGGCGAACGCGCCTGATCATTCTGAATGCATTAGCTGCGCTGATAAGCTCTGTAGTTGTCCTGAAGCTCGAGTTATCTTGAGAAAACCGACAGCGCGATCAAGATTACTCGAAACGGCCCTTCCCGCCGGGACGCTTTTTTGCCTTGAAAGTTACCCGATCGAGCTGAGTTTAAGATGGCGAGCGGCAATAAGATCGAATATCATGGGAAAAAATACTAGAGCTCTAACAAATGGTCAAATTTTGAGAACAAAATTTTCAACCGACCAAAAGTCAGCAAAAGGTCTGTCGAGATTTTTCTTGTCAACTAGCTCTCGAGCTCCCCGGAATTACTCTTAAGCTTCCAGCAATAACTGGGCGCCACCGGTAAACCGTCAACCTTTCTTACCGCCGGGGGACTCGTAGAGCTTCCTGACAGTATATAGTTTGAAAAACAATCCAGAGAACGACTAGTTTCCAGTCCGAGCGATTTCAGACCTCTCAAGATGACTCTGACAAAAAACAAACAGTTTCGCAATTCATTTCGAGTATCAGACCAAGTTCAGACCTCTCAATGCGACAGGCGGACGCGTTTGATGTCTGCAGGGGCGCCGTTTACGATGCGTGGGGCCCTGCAAAGCGCGCAAGGAAGATCTGCCTAGGAGCCTGGAAGAACCGCCGAAGCTCTGCCGAAGCGCTTCGCGCACCCTCGAGCCACGCGTATTGGGAAACGCTAGGAAGCCACGCTCCCGGACCCGCTGCCGGTTCCGGCAAGTTCCTGCGGGGATCGGGACGGAGGTGGGCGTGTGCTCCTCACCACCCACCGCTGGCTTCTTCTCTGAAACCCTTAGCTCTCCAAGGAGCTATCTGGAAAAACCCGGATAGCGAGGCAAAGCGCGGAGCGCAGAGCGCTCCAAAACTCCGCACGGGGACCTCTGCCAGGCTGCTTGAAACGTGGAGCGTTGGGAACCTCGGAGGAGACGCTTGCAGGGGCGCCGTTTACGATGCGTGGGAACCTGCAAAGCGCACAAGGAAGATCTGCCTAGGAGCCTGGAAGAACTGCCGAAGCTCTTCCGAAGCGCTTTGCGCACCCTGGAGCCACGCGTATTGGAAAACGCTAGGAAGCCACGCCCCTGGACCCGCTGCCGGTTCCGGCAAGTTCCTGCGGGGATCGTGGACCGGCGGAGATGGGCGTGTGCTCCTCACCACCCACCGCCGGCTTCTCCTCTGAAACCCTCAGCTCTCCAAGGAGCTATCCGGGAAAAATCCTAACCCCGCTGAGCGAGCTCTCCGGGAAAAGCATTGCGGAGAGGCACGGGCACATGCGTGCCTGCACGCGTGCAGGCACGCATGGGGGCGTGCCTGGCGGTGCCTTGGAAGGGCTCCAGTAACTCGTAGCAAGTTGCAAGCTCGCAGAGAGCTGAAAGGTTCAAGATGAAAGCCAGACGGTGGTGGCGCCCGCCAGGAGCTCCTCCACGGCTGTCCACAGGCCTCACAGAAACTCCGGCAGCCCGGCAGGGCGTCCGGGCGAGCTTCCCGCAAGCTTCCACGCGTGCCTGCATGCGTGCAGGCACGCATGGAAGCGTTTCCCGCAGCGCGTCCGCAGCGCTCCAGGGGAGCCCCCTAGGCTCTCCAGAAAAAAATTCCCGTCATCGAAGAGCTCTACGAAATACGAGTTACTAGCTCTACCCTGCGTTCGAATTTCTTTTAGCTTATCTTGCCGAAGACTTCTACGAGATACGATTCCCCCGCTCCTTTCACTCCTTTCTCCTCCTTCCTCCTGCTTTCTGCGTTTGCATGCTCCCCATGGCCTACTGGGAACCGGCGGCAAGCCGTTTACCAAGTACCTCGCAGAGCTCTGCTGCATTGACGAGCTTGAGGAATAACTCGTAGAACTTCCCTTAGCAAGTACCGCGTAGAGCTCTTCGGCATCGATCAGCTTGAGGAATTCCGGCGCGGGGTGAAGCTAGTTTCCCGGGGAGCTCGCTGAGGGCTAAAAGGGTTCAAGATTGGAAGCCGGACGGTGGTGGTGCCCACCAGGAGCTCTTCCACGGCAGTCCACAGGCCTCACAGCAGCTCCGGCGAGCCGGCAACGTGTCCGGGAGAGCTTCCGGCAAGCTTCCAAGCGTGCCGGCACGCGTGAAGACACGCATGGAAGCGTTCCCGGCAGCGCTTCGGCAGCGCTACAGGGAGCCCTCCAGCGCTCTCCAGAACTGGGCGCCGGCGGTAAACCGTCAACCTTTCTTACCGCCGGGGGACTCGTAGAGCTTCCTGACAATATATAATGTGGAGAAGAATTTCAGAGAACGACTATTTTTTCAGCCCAAGCGATTATAGACCTCTCAAGATGACTCTAACAAACCAAACGAACAGTTTTCTAATCGAGCTCGAGTATGAAACCGAGTTGAGACCTCTGAATGCGACAGGCGGACGCGTCTGATGTCTGCGGATCGATTCCTGTAATTAACAGCTTTGCAGCCCCCCATACATCCTGAGTTAAGTGCAGAAAACCGAGAGTACCTCTCAGGATGACTCGAATAATACAACAGTTTCGCGGATCTCGTTCGAGTGCGAGACCGAGTTCCGAGCTCTCGGTTCGACAAACGGACGCGCCTGATGTCTCGAAATCGATTCCTGTGACCAGCAGCACTGTAGCCCCCCCCCCAGCACGATTTAAGTACAGAAAACCGAGAGCACTTCTCAAGATGACTCGAACAATACCAATAGGTTCGCGAACCTAGCTCGGGGAGCAGGCCGAGTTCAGAGCTCTGGATTCAACGGACGAACGCGCCTGATAATGCTCAATCGATTTCTGTGATTATCAGCTTTGTGGCTGCCCCACAGATCGAGTTAAGTACGAAAAACCGAGAGCGTCTGCTACAATGACTCGAATAATACGAATAGATTTGCGACCCTAGCTCGGCTAGCAGACCGAGTTCAGACCTCTAGATTCAACAGGCGAACGCGCCTGATCATTCTGAATGCATTAGCCGTGCTGACCAGCTCTGTAGTTGTTCTGAAGCTCGAGTTATCTTGAGGAAACCGACAGCGCGTATCAAGATGACTCGAAACGGCCGTTCCCGCCTGCCTGCTTTTTGGCCTTCAAAGTTACCCGATCGAGCTGAGATCAAGATGGCGAGCGGGAATAAGATCGAATATCATGGGAAAAAATACTAGAGCTCTAACGAATGGTCAAATTTTGAGAACAAAATTTTCAACCGACCAAAAGTCAGCAAAAGGTCCGTCGAGATTTTTCTTGCCAACTAGCTCTCCAGCTCCCCGGAATTACTCTTAAGCTTCCAGCAATAACTTGCTAAGGGAAGCTCTACGAGTTAAATATATCCCGTCCTGGAGGGTGACTTCGCTCTCCGAGTTCTTTCCGGAGAGCTCGCTGAGAGCTGAAGGGTTTAAGAATAGAAGCCAGACGGTGGTGGTGCCCGCCAGCAGCCCATCTCCGCCGCTTCACGATCCCCGCAGCCGCTTTTTCGACCCGGCAACTGGTCCGGGAGTGCCCCCGGCAAGCTTCCACGCGTGCCTGCACGCGTTCAGGCACTCGTGGAAAAGTGTCTGGCAGCGCCTCTGCAGCGCTGCAGGAGAGCTTCCCCGAGCTCTCCAGGAAAGATTTCCCGTCCCGAAAGAGTCTCTTCGCTTTTCGCTCTCCGGGTTTTGGACGCTACCAAATGCACTCTACCAAGTGCCTCGTAGAGCTCTGATGGTAGAAGAGCTAGAGGAATACCTCGTAGAGCTCTTCGTCGCCGATGAGCCAGGGGAATTCCGGCGC
Source organism: Prorocentrum cordatum (assembly GCA_963575745.1). Taxonomy (NCBI): domain Eukaryota; class Dinophyceae; order Prorocentrales; family Prorocentraceae; genus Prorocentrum; species Prorocentrum cordatum. Next base: position 47,706 of record CAUYUJ010002335.1, read on the forward strand.
GGGGTGGAGCTAGTTGGCCCAGCCGGCCGAGGCGGACAATGTGACAACTTTTTTCCCGGAGAGCTCGCTGAGAGCTAAAGGGTTTAAGATTTGTCGCCGGACGGTGGTGGTGCCCGCCAGCAGCCCATCTCCGCCGGTCCAGAATCCCCGCAGCAGGTCGTTCGAGCCGGCAGCTGGTCCGGGAGAGCTTCCGGCAAGCTTCCACGCGTGCCCGCACGCGTGCAGGCACGCGTGGAGGCGTTTCTGGCAGCGCTTCGGAAGCGCTGCGGGGGGCTCCCCAGAGCCCCAGAATAGCTTCACGCAAGCTCCCGTGTGCTTGCCAGGAAGGTTGTCCGTTGTGTGTTCTCTTTGCTCTCCGGGTTTTGGACGCTACCAAGTGGTAGTACCTCGTAGAGCTCTTCGGCATGACTTGTAGAGCTTCCCTAAGCTAGTTGCTGGAAGCTTAAGAGTAATTCCGGCGCGCTGGAGAGCTAGTTGGCAAGAAAAATCTCGACGGAACTTTTGCTGATTTTCCCGGGGAGCTCGTTGAGAGCTAAAGGGCTTAAGATTGGAAGCCGGACGGTGGTGGTGCCCGCCAGGAGCTCCTCCACGGCGGTCCACAATCCTCGCAGCAACTCCGGTGAACCGGACACGTGTCCGGGGGAGCTTCCGGCAAGCTTCCACGCGTGCCTGCACACGTGCAGGCTCGCTTGGAAGCGTTTCTGCCAGCGCTCCGGCAGCGCTGCAGGGAGCTTCCCGGAGCTCTCGAGGAAAGATTTCCCGTGACTCGTACAGCTTCCCTAAGCTAGTTGCTGGAAGCGTCAGAGTAATTCCGGCGCGCTGGAGAGTTGGCTCGAAAAAAAAGAATTAAAATTTTGCACAATTTTTTCCCGGATGGCTCCTTGGGGAGCTGAAGGTTTCAGATAAGAAGCTGGCGGTGGGTGGTGAGGAGCACACGCCCACCTCCGCCGGTCCACGATTCTCGCAGCGCCCTGCCGGAACCGGCAGCGGGTCCGGGAGCGTGGCTTCCTAACGTTTCCCAATACGCGTGGCTCCAGGGTGCGCGAAGCGCTTCGGCAGAGCTTCGGAAGAGCTTCGGCAGTTCCCGGATAGCTTTGTTTTTGGGCTACATAGGGTAGTTGGAGGAGAAGCTGGCGGGTGCGCGTGCATCGCCGCACTCCCACGCTTCTCGCTCCACGATCCCCGCAGCGACCCGCCGGGGCTGGCAGCGTGTCCGGGAGCGCTGTTCCTAGCATTTCGCAGTACGCGTGGCGGCGGCGTTCCCGAAGCTCCCAGGCAGTCACCGCCACGGCGCTCGCAAGTTTCTACAGTGTGCTTGCGCGGTCCTCGCGCAGCGCCCCAGGCATCGTCGAAGGCGTCGTTCCAGGCGTCTTCGACGACGTTTCGAGCGTCTAATGCTATCCGGGGTTTGGCATAGCAAGTAACTCGTAGAGCTTCCCTTAGCAAGTAAATGCTGGAAGCTAAGAGTAATTCCGACGCGCTGGAGAGCTAGTAACTCGTAGAGCTTTCCTTAGCAAGTTATTGCTGGAAGCTTAAGAGTAATTCCGGAGCGCTGGAGAGCTAGTTGACAAGAAAAATCTCGACGGACCTTTTGGTGACTTTTGGTCGGTTGAAAACTTGGTTCTCGAAATTCAACAATTCGTTTGAGCTCTAGTATTTTTTCCCGTCATATACCTCGTAGAGCTTTTCGTTATCGATGTGCTAGAGGAATTCCGGCGCGGGGTGGAGCTAGTTGGCCGACCCGGCCAGAACGGACAAAGTGATAACTTTTAGGTGGTTTTGTGATTTTTTGAAAGATATTTGACCATTTATTTTGAGAAAGCAGATTTTTCGCACCTGTAAACGACTATGAGGGCTTTTTTGTCTTAGTATGAGCTTCGTAGGCGCTCTTATTTTACCATCAAAACACTTGGAGCAACCATCTTCATGTCGACACGGAAAAACAATTGTTTCCCTTTTCCAGAAATGCTTCCAGAAGCTGTCTCTTTCACGTGTGAAAGGAGCTCTACGAGGTTCCCGGCGGTGACCAGGTTCACGGTTCACCGCCGGTGCGAGTACCTCGTAGAGCTCTTCGGTATCGATGAGCTAGAGGAATAACTCTTAGAGCTTCCCTCAGCAAGTTATTGCTGGATGCTTAAGAGTAGTTCCGGGAGCTGGAGAGCTGTACCTCGTAGAGCTCTCCGGCATCGATGAGCTAGAGGAATTCCGGCGCGGGGTGGAGCTAGTTGGCCCAGGCGGCCGAGGCAGACAATGTGACAACTTTTGGGTGGTTTTGCGAAAATTTAAAAGGTACGTGACCATTTATTTTGAGAAAGCAGATTTTTACGCCGAGCATTGGCATATGAACTCCTCTCTGAGAGCAGCTGAGCTCTCTCGATGTATTTTTGCATGAGTTGACTTCCGGGAACTGAGCGAATATAAGCATCGAAAAAATCGAATTTGAAGATTTTCGAAAAATCTCCATTTTTTGATTATGTCCCGATTCTCTGCGCTCTTACCAGTGAAAGGAGCTCTACGAGGTTCCCGGCGGTGACCAGGTTGACGGTTCACCGCCGGCGCCAGTTGGCAAGAAAAATCTCGACGGACCTTTTCGTGACTTTTGGTCGGTTGAAAATTTTCTTCTCAAAATTTCACCATTCGTTAGAGCTCTAGTATTTTTACCTCGTAGAGCTCTTCGTCATCGATGAGCTAGAGGAATTCCGGCGCGGGGTGGAGCTAGTTGGCCGACCCGGCCAGGACGGACAAAGTGGTAACTTTTGGGTGGTTTTGCGATTTTTTCAAAGATATTTCACCATTTATTTTGAGAAAGCAGATTATTTGCACCTGTAAACGACTATGAGGGCTTCTCTGTCTTAGTTTGAGCTCTGTAGGCGCTCTTTTACTATCAAAACACTTGGAGCAACCATCTTCATGTCGACACGAAAAAAACAATTTTTCCCCTTTTCCAGAAATGCTTCCAGAAGCTGTTTTTTTCGACTCTGAGCACTCTCATGCGTGAAAGGAGCTCTACGAGGTTCCCGGCGGTGACCAGGTTGACGGTTCACCGCCGGCGCCAGTTTCCATGATATTCGACCTTATTCTCGCTCGCCATCTTGATCTCAGCTCGATCGGGTAACTTTGAAGGGCAAAAAGCAGGCAGGCGGGAACGGCCGTTTCGAGTCATCTTGATACGCGCTGTCGGTTTTCACAAGATAACTCGAGCTTCAGGACAACTACAGAGCTGGTCAGCACAGCTGATGCATTCGGCATGATCAGGCGCGTTCGCCTGTTGAATCCAGAGGTCTGAACTCGGTCTGCTAGCCGAGCTAGGGTCGTAAACCTATTCGTATTATTCGAGTCATTGTAGCAGACGCTCTCGGTTTTTCGTACTTAACTCGATCTGTAGGGCAGCCACAGAGCTGATAATCGCAGAAATCGATTGAGAATTATCAGGCGCGTTCGTCTGTTGAATCGAGAGCTCTGAACTCGGCCTGCCCCCCGAGCTAGGTTCGCGAACCTACTGGTATTATTCGAGTCATCTTGGGAAGTGCTCTCGGTTTTCTGTACTTAAATCGTGCTCGCGGAGGGCTACAGTGCTGCTGGTCACAGGAATCGATTTCGAGACATCAGACGCGTCCGTTCGTCGAACCGAGAGCTCGGAACTCGGTCTGCTGCTCGAACGAGATCCGCGAAACTGTTGTATTATTCGAGTCATCCTGAGAGGTACTCTCGGTTTTCTGCACGAAACTCAGGCTATATGGGGGGCTGCAGAGCTGGTAATCACAGGAATCGATGCGCAGACATCAGACGCGTCCGTCTGTCGCATTCAGAGGTCTGAACTCGGTTTCGTACTCGAGCTCGAGGAAAACTGTTCGTTTGTTTTGTTAGAGTCATCTTGAGAGGTCTATAATCGCTTGGGCTGAAAATCTAGTCGTTCTCTGAAATTCTTTTCCACATTATATATTGTTAGGAAGCTCTGCGAGTCCCCCGGCGTTAAGAAAGGTTGACGGTTTACCGCCGGCGCCCAGTTCCGGCGCGGGGTGGAGCTAGTACCTCGTAGAGCTCTTATGGTATGAGAGATAGAGGAATTCGGCGACAGGGTGGAGCTAGTTGGCGAAATGCCTCGTAGAGCTCTTCGGCATACCTCGTAGAGCTCTTCGACATCGATGAGCTAGAGGAATTCCGGCGCGGGGTGAAGCTAGTTGGCCCACCCGGCCGAGGCGGACAATGTGGCAACTTTCCGGTGGTTTGGCGATTATTTGAAAGATATTTGGCCATTTATTTTAATAAAGCAGATTTTTCGCACCTGTAGACGAATATGAGGGCCTCTCTGTCTTAATATGAGCTCTCTAGATGCACTTTTACTATCAAAACACTTGGAGGAACCAACTTCATGTGGACATGAAAAAATCATATTTTCTCTTTTTCGAGAAATGCTTCCATAAGCCCTGTCTTTCGATGCTGAGCACTCTTATGCGTGCCAGGAGCTCTACGAGGTTCCCGGCGGTGACCAGGTTGACGGTTCACCGCCGGCGCCAGTCGATGAGCTAGAGGAATTCCGGCGCGGAGTGGAGCTAGTTGGCCCACCCGGCCAGAACGGACAAAGTGGTAACTTTTGGGTAGTTTTGCGAGTATTTGAAAGATATTTGACCATTCATTTTGAGAAAGCAGATTTTCCGCACCTGTGGACCACTTTGAAGGCCTCTGCGTCTTAATATGAGCTCTCTACATGCACTTTACTGTCAAAACACTTGGCGAAACCAACTTGATGTCCACATGAAAAAAACACATGTTTCTCTTTTTCGAGATATGCTTCGAGAGGCCCTGTCTTTTGATGATGAGCACTCTTACGCGTGCTGGGAGCTCTACGAGGCTCCCGGCGGTGACCAGGTTGACGGTTCACCGCCGGCGCCAGTTCGATCTTATCCCCGCTTGCCATCTTGATCTCAGCTCGATCGGGTACATTTTACTGCCAAAAAGCGTCCCGGCGGGAACAGCCGTTTCGAGTCATCTTGATACGCGTTGTCGGTATTTTATTCTTAACTCGAGCTGTACGGCAGCTACAGAGCTGGTAAGCACGCCTATCGCATTCAGAATCATGAAACCAGAGGTCTGAACTCGGTCTGCTAGCCGAGCTAGGTCCGTAAACCTATTCGTATTATTCAAGTCGTCTTCACAGACGCTCTCGGTTTTATGGACTCAACTCGGGCTGTAGGGCAGCTACAGAGCTGGTAGGCACGCCTATCGCATTCAGAATCATCAGGCGCGTTCGGCTGTTGAATCCAGAGGTCTGAACTCGGTCTGCTAGCCGAGCCAGGTCCGCAAACCTATTCATATCATTCGAGTCGTCTTGACAGGCGCTCTCGGTTTTCTGTACTTGACTTGAGCTGTAGGGCAGCTACAGGGCTCATTGTCAGAGACATCGATGGGGAATCATGAGTCGCGTTCGTCTATTGAACCGAGAGCTCTGAACTCGGCCTGCTGCCCGAGCTAGGTTCGCGAAACTATTCGTATTGTCCGAATCATCTTGAGAAATGCTCTGAATTTTCTGCACTCAACTCGTGCTCGGGGAGGGCTACGGTGCTGCGAGTCACAGATATCGATTTGCACAGATCAGGCGCGTCTGTTGGTCGATATCAGAGCTCGGAACTCGGTCTGCTGCTCGAACTAGGTCCGCAAAACTATTCTATTATTCGAGTCGATACTGTCGGTTTTCTGCACTTAACTCGGGCTGTAGGGGAGCTGCGGGGCTGAGAATCACATGAGTGGATTCAGAGACATCAGACGCGCCCGCCTGTCGCATTCAGAGGTCTGAACTCGGTTCGATACTCGTACTGGGTTGCGAAACTGTTTGTTTTTTGGTTAGAGACATCTTGAGAGGTCTCAAATCGCTTGGGCTGAAAAACTTATCGTTCTTTGGATTTTTTTCCCACAGTATATACTGTCAGGAAGCTCTACGAGTCCCCCGGCGGTAAGAAAGGTTGACGGTTTACCGCCGGCGCCCAGTTGGCAAGAAAAATCTCGACGGAACTTTTGGTGACTTTTGGTCGGTTGAAAACTTGGTTCTCGAAATTTGACCTAGTACTTTTTCCCGTGATATTCGATCTTATTCCCGCTCGTCATCTTCATCTCAGCTCGATCGGGTGAATATTACTATCGAAAAGCACTGTGGCGGGAACGGCCGTTTCGAGTCATCTTGATGCGCGCTGTCGGTTTTCTGAACATAACTCGAGCTCTAGGGCAGCTACAGAGCTGGTAAGCACAGCTAATTCATGCAGAATGATCAGGCGCGTTCGCCTGTTGAAGCCAGAGGTCTGAACTCGGTCTGCTAGCCGAGCTATGTCCGCAAACCTGCTCGTATTATTCGAGTCATCTTGACAGAAACTCTCGGTTTTCTGCACTTAACTCGAGCCGTAGGACAGCTACAGAGCTCATATTCACAGGCACCAATTTAGAATCATCAGTTGCGTTTGTCTATCGAATCCAGAGCTCTGAACTCGGTCTGCTGCCCGATCTAGAACCGTTCAACTATTCGTAACGTTCGAGTCGCTTGCGAGATGCTGTCGGTTATCTGGACTTAAAACGGGCTGTAGGGGGGCTGCATGGCTGGTAATCACTGGGACCGATTTGAAGATATCAGACGCGTTCGCCTGTCGAATACAGAGCTCTGAACTCTCTGCTGCCCGAACTAGGTCCGCGAAACTATTGCTATTGTTCGAGTCATCCTGAGAGGTGCTGTCGGTTTTCAGCACTTCACTCGGGCTGTAGGGGGGCAAGAGGGATTGTAATCACAGGAGTCGATTCGCAGACATCAGACGCGTCCGTCTGTCGCATTCAGAGGTCAAAAACTGTTCACTATAAGTCAGATTGTTGGTAAGTGCTCTCTGTTTTCTCAACTTCAGTCGACTTAGGAAGCTCTACGAGTCTCCCGGCGGTAACCAAGGTTGACGGTTTACCGCCGGCGCCCAGTAACTCGTAGAGCTTCCCTTAGCAAGTTATTGCTGGAAGCTTTAGAGTAATTTCGGAGCGCTGGAGAGCTAGTTGGCAAGAACAATCTCGACGAAACTTTTGCTGACTTTTGATCGGTTGAAACTTTTGTTCTCGAAATTTGACCATTCGTTAGAGCTCTAGTATTTCTTCCCATGATATTCGATCTTATTCGCGCTCGCCATCTTGATCTCAGCTCGATCGGGTAACTTTGAAGGCCAAAAAGCAGGCAGGCGGGAACGGCGGTTTCGAGTCATTTTGATACGCGCTGTCGGTGTTTTGTACTTAACTCGAGCTGTAGGGCAGCTGTAGAGCTGGTAAGGACAGCTATCGCACTCAGAATTATCAGGCGCGTTCGCCTGTTGAATCCAGAGGTCTAAACTCGGTCTGTGGGCCGAGCTAGGTCCGCTAACCTATTCGTATTATTCGAGTCATCTTGACAGAAACTGTCAGTATTTCGTACTTAACTCGATCTTTAGGGTAGCTACAGAGCTGGTAAGCACACCCATCGCACTCAGAATCATCAGGCGCGTTCGCCTGTTGAATCCAGAGGTCTGAACTCGTTCTGTGAGCCGAACTAGGTCCACAAACTTATTCGTATTATTCGAGTCATCTTGACAGAAACTGTCGGTATTTTGCACCGAACTCGAGCTGTAGGACAGCTACAGAGCTGGTGAGCACACCTATCGCATTCTGAATGATTAGGCGCGTTCGCCTGTTGAATCTAGCGGTCTTAACTCGCTCTGTGAGCCGAGCTAGGTCCGCAAACCTATTAGTATTATTCGAGTCATCTTGACAGAAACTCTCGCTTTTCTGTACTTAACTCGAGCTGTAAGACAGCTACAGAGCTGACTTTTACAGAAACTGATTCAGAATCGTCAGTTGCGTTTGTCTGTCGAATCCAGAGCTCTGAACTCGGTCTTCTGCCGATCTAGAATCGCGAAATTATTCGTATTGGTCGAGTCATCTTGAGAAGTGCTCTCGGTTTTCTTCACTTAACTTGGGCTTGAGAGATGCTGCTGGTTCTCTGCACTCCACCCGGGCTGCAGCGGGGGGGCTGCACTGCTGGTAACTACTGGGATCGGAGGCGCGTTCGCCTTTCGAATTCAGAGCTCCGAACTCTGTCTGCTGCCCGAACTAGGTGCTGCCGGTTTTCTGCACTGCACTCGGGCTGTAGGGGGGCTGCAGGGCTGGTAGTGGCAGGAGTCGATTCGCAGACATCAGACGCGTCCGTCTGTCGCATTCAGAGGTCAAAAGCTCTTCACTATGAGTCAGATTGTTGGTAAGTGCTGTCTGTTTCCTCAACTTAAGTCGAGTTAGGAAGCTCTACGAGTCCCCCGGCGGTAACCAAGGTTGACGGTTTACCGCCGGCGCCCAGTTCTTCCAGGCTCCTAGGCAGATCTTCCTTGCGCGCTTTGCAGGGCCCCACGCATCGTAAACGGCGCCCCTGCAATCGTCTCCTGCGAGGTTTCCAGCGCCCCGCGCATCGTTTCAGGCAGCCTGGCAGAGGTCCCCGTGCGTCGTTCCGCGCTTGGCTTCGCTATCCGGGTTTTGGACGCTTACAAGTGGACGCAAAAAGTTGGACGCTATCAAGTTTGTTTCGACAGTATATACGTCGTAGAGCTCTTCGGCATCGATGAGCTAGAGGAATTCCGGCGCGGGGTGGAGCTAGTTGGACCGCCCGGCCAGAAAGGACAAATTGGTGACTTTTGGTCGATTTTGCGAAATTTTGAAAGATATTTGACCATTTATTTTGAGTAAGCAGATTTTTGCGCGTCGCATTGGCATATAAACTCCTCTCTCAGAGCAGCTCAGCTCTTCCGATGCATTTTTGTATGAGTTGACTTCCGGGAACTGAGCGAATATGAACATCGAAAAAATCGACATAAAGATGTTCGAAAATATTTCTTTTTTCACTCTGTGTCGATTCTCAGCACTCTTACGAGTGGAAGGAGCTCTACGAGGTTCCCGGCGGTGAACAGGTTGACGGTTCACCGCCGGTGCCAGTGTTGTTAGCAAGCTCTACGAGTTCCCCGCGGTAACAAAGGTTGACAGTTTACCGTCGGCGCCCAGTTCCGGCGCGTTGGAGAGCTAGTTCCCGGATAGCTCCTTGGAGAGCTAAGGGTTTCAGAGAAGAAGCCGGAGGTGGGTGGTGAGGGAGACACGCCCACTTCTGCCGGTCCACGATCCTCGCAGGGAGTTGCCGAAGGTTGCAGCGGGTCCGGGAGCGTGGCTTCCTAGCGTTTCAAGGGTGCGCGAAGCGCTTCGGCAGAGCTTCGGCAGAGCTTCGGCAGTGCTCGCGGCTTCTAGGCAGAGATGTCGTGGTAGGTGTCACAGAGCCCCGCGCGTCGTAAAAGACGCCCTCGCAGGCGTCTGCTGCAGGTTTCCAGCGCCCCCACGCATCGTTCCAGGCGGCCTGCTGGCAGAGGTCGCCGTGCGGCGCTTTGGAGCGCTCTGCGCTCCGCGCCTTCCTCGCTATCCGGGTTTTGGACGCTTACAAGTGGTCGGTTGACAATTTTGTTCTCGAAATTCAACAATTCGTTCGTGCTCTAGTATTTTTTCCCTTGATATTCGATCTTATTCCCGCTACTGGCGAGATCGGCCGTTTCGAGTCATCTTGCGCGTTGTCGGTATTTTGTACTTAACTCGAGCTGTAGGACAGCTAGAGAGCTGGTAAGCACAGCTAATCGATGTAGAATGATTAGGTGCGCTCGCCTGTTGAATCCAGAGCTCTAAACTCGGTATGCTAGCCGAGCTAGGTCCACAAACCTATTCGTAGTATTCGTAGTATCAAGTCTGAACTTAACTCGAGATATAGGACAGCTACAGAGCTGGTAAGCACGCCTCATCGACTCAGAATCATCAGGCGCGTTCGCTGTTCCAACCAGAGGTCTGAACTCGGTCTGCTAGCCGAGCCAGGTCCGCAAACCTATTGGTATTTTTCGAATCATGTTGATAGACGCTCTCGGTTTCCTGTACTTAACTCGAGCTTTTTGACAGCTACAGGGCTGATAGTTACAGAAACGATTCAGAATCATCAGTCGCGTTTGTCTGTCGAATCCAGAGCTCTGAACTCGGTCTGCTGCGCGATCCAGAATCACGAAACTGTTCGTATTCTTCCAGTCATCTTGGGAGCTACTGTCGGCGTTCTGCACTTAAGTCGGGCTGTAGGGAGGCTGCAGGGCAGGTAATCACAGGAATCGATTCGGAGACATCAGACGCGTCCGTCTGTCGCATTGAGAGGTCTGAACTCGGTCTGATACTCGAGTTGGGCTGAAAAACTATTCGTTCTCTGCAATTTTGTCGATATTGTCAGGAAGCTCTACGAGTCCCCCGGCGGTAACAAAGGTTGACGTTTATCGCCGGCGCCCAGTTCCCAAAGGGTCTCTTCGCTCTTCGGGTTTTGGACGCTACCAAGTTTGGTCGGTTAAAAACTTGTTCTCGAAATTTGACCATTCGTTAGAGCTCTAGTATTTTTTCCCGTGATATTCGATCTTATTCCCGCTCGCCGTCTTGATCTCATCTCGATCGGTTAACTTTGAAGGCAAAAAAGCACTCTGGCGGGATCGGCCGTTTCGAGTCATCTTGATATGCGCTGACGGTTTTCTGAACATAACTCGAGCTCTAGGGCAGCTACAGAGCTGGTCAGCATAGCTAATGCATGCAGAATGATCAGGCGCGTTCGTCTGTTGAACCCAGAGGTCTGCTTTCGGTTTGTGAGCCGAGCTAGGTCCGCAAACCTGTTCGTATTATTCGAGTCATCTTGACAGAAACTCTCGGTTTTCTGTACTTAACTCGAGCTGTAAGACAGCTACAGAGATGATACTTGCAGAAACTGATTCAGAATCGTCAGTTGCGTTTGTCTGTCGAATCCAGAGCTCTGAACTCGGTCTTGTGCTCGATCTAGAATCGCGAAATTATTCGTATTGGGTCGAGTCATCTTGAGAACTGCTCTCGGTTTTCTTTACTCAACTTGCGCTGAGAGGGGGCTACAGTGCTGGGTGTTATATGAATCGATTTAAAGAGACCATGCGCGTGCGCCTGTCGAATCCAGAGCTCGGAACTCGGTCTGCTGCCCGAACTAGGTTCGCGAAACTATTGTATTGTTCGAGTCATCCTGAGAGATGCTGTCGGTTTTCTGCACTGACCTCGGGCTGTAGGGGGGCTGCGAGGCTGGTAATGGCAGGAGTCGATTCGCCAGACGCGTCCGCTTGTCGCATTCAGAGGTCAAAAAATATTCACTATGAGTCAGAATGTTGGTATGTGCTGTCGGTTTTCTCAACTTAAGTCGAGCTTGGAAGCTCTACGAGTTCCTCGGCGGTAACCAAGGTTGAGCCAAACCACTCTTGAGCCAACTCACTCTTCAAGGATGTATATGTTTGTTTCTTTGCTCTCCAAGACGGGTCCACGGTGACAGACACTGAACTCTCCGCTGCTGAGTGCGTTATCGGAGCACTCCCACGGGTTCTGCAGGCCTATTTTAGCGATAAGCTGTGTGATTGATGATTATCATTTGTGTTGTTGCCTTCATGCGTGCACACATTTGTTTTGATGTACACACTCCTTATAAGAGCTGCCAGAGGCTACCGCCTAAGCCGCCCCCCACGCGCTTGGCGTGGTGAGGCTTCCGCCTAAGCCGCTCGGTGGCCCGCGTTTGGCGTGCCCGCCCGCTTCGGACTGGACAGGGCCTTGGGGCCCGTGAGTCCGCGAAACGAAAAACCAAGGTTGACGGTTTACCGCTGGCGCCCAGTCGATGAGCTAGAGGAATTCCGGCGCGGGGTGGAGCTAGTTGGCCCAGCCGGCCGAGGCGGACAATGTGGCAACTTTTGGGTGGTTTTGCGAAAATTTGAAAGATATTTGACCATTTATTTTGAAAAAGCAGATTTTTACGCCGAGCATTGGCATATGAACTCCTCTCTGACAGCAGCTCAGCTCTCTCGATGCATTTTTGCATGAGTTGACTTCTGGGAACTGAGCGAATATGAACATCGAAAAAATCGAATTTCAAGATTTTCGAAAAATCTCCATTTTTTGATTCTGTGTCGATTCTCTGCACTCTGACTAGTGAGAGGAGCTCTACGAGGTTCCCGGCGCTGATCAGGTTGACGGTTCACCGCCGGCGCCAGTTTTGCAAATATTTGAAAGATATTTCACAATTCATTTTGAGAAAGCAGATTTTTCACCTGTAGACAACTTTGATGGCCTCTGCGTCATAATATGAGCGCTGAAGGCGCACTTTTACTATCAAAACACTTGGCGCAACCAACTTTCTATCGACATGAAAAAATTAAATATTCTTTTTTTCGAGAAATGCCTCGAGAAGCTCTCTCCTTCGACTCTTAGCACTCTCACGCGTCAAAAGAGCTCTACGAGGTTCCCGATGAAGACCAAGTTGACGGTTCACCGCCGGTGCCAGTACCTCGTAGAGCTCTGCGGCAAGATGAGCCAAGAGGAAGTCGGGCGCAGGTAAAGCTAGTTGGCCGACCCGATCTTAAGAGACAATGTGACGACTTCGGGTCGGTTATGACTCGTAGAGCTTCTCTGAGAGCGCAGCGACGAAGCTTAAGAGTAATCCGAAAACGCTGGCAGGCTAGTTGGCTCGAAAAATCTCGACTGAATTTTTCACAACTTTGGCTCGGTTGAAACTTATGTTCTCAAAATTCAACAATTCGTTAGAGCTCTAGTATTTTTCCCCGTGATATTTGATCTCCCGCTCGCCATCTTGATCTCAGCTCGATCGGGTGAATATTACTATCGAAAAGCACTGTGGCGGGATCGGCCGTTTTGAGTCATCATGATAGGCACTGACGGTTTTCTGAACATAACTCGAGCTTTAGGACAGCTACAGAGCTGGTAAGCAGAGCTACTTGATGTAGAATGATTAGGCGCGTTCGTCTGTTGAATCCAGAGGTCTCAAATCGGTCTGCTGGCCGAGCTAGGTCTGCAAACCTATTCGTATTAGTCGAGTCATCTTGTTAGATGTTGTCGGTTTTGTGAACTTAAATCGAGCTATATGGCAGCTACAGAGTTGATAGTTACAGAAACCGGTTCAGAATTATCAGTTGCGTTCGTCTGTTGAATCCAGAGCTCTGAACTCGGTCTGCTGCCCGAGCAAGATCCGCGACACTATTCGTATTTTTCGAGTCACCTTGACAGGAACTCTTGGTTTTCTGTACTTAACTCGAGCTGTAGGACAGCTGCAGAGCTGATATTTACAGACACCGATTGAGAATCACCAGTTGCGTTGGTCTGTCGAATCCAGAGCTCTGAACTCGGTCTGTTGCCCGATCTAGAATCGCTAAACTATTCGTATTGGTCGAGTCATCTTGAGAAATGCTCTCGGTTTTCTTGACTCAACTCGCGCTGAGGAGCTACAGTGCTGGTGGTCACAGGATCGATTTGAAGACATCAGGCGCGTCCGCCTGTCGAATCCAGAGCTCTGAACTCTGTCCGCTGCCCGAACTAGGTTCCCGAAATTATTCGTATTGTTTGAGTCATCCTGAGAGGTGCTGTCGGTTTTCTGCACTCAATTTGGGCTGTAAGGGGGCTTCAGTGCTGGTAATGACAGGAGTCGATTCACAGACATCAGACGCGTTCGACTGTCGCATTCAGAGGTCAAAAAATATTCACTATCGAGCTAGGAAGCTCTACGAGTCTCCCGGCGGTAACCAAGGTTGACGGTTTATCGCCGGCGCCCAGTTCTATGTTTGTGTAAAATTTGATTTGTTTTACAAACAGGTATTTTTCCCACCTGTAGCAGGTTTTGTCGCGTCTACCAGTTAAATTTCCAGATCTGTAGCTGTAATATTACTATTGAAAGATTTGAGGGAACCGTCGGCCGTTTCGAGTCATCTTGACACGCGTTGACTGTTTTCTATATATACTTAACTCGAGATTTACGACAGCTACAGCTACAGAGCTGATACTAACAGAAACCGATTCAGAATGATCAGTCGCGTTCGTCTGTCCCATCGAGAGGTCTGAACTTGGTCTGCCTAGCTCGCAAAACTATTTGTAATATACGATGATTTTGACGAGTGTTGTCCGTTTCCCTTAACTGAAGATTTAGAAGAGCTACAGAGCTGGCACGCATATAAACCGACCCAGTGGAGAGCTAGTTGGCAAGAAAAATCTCGACTGACCTTTTGGGGACTTTTGCTCGGTTGAAAATTTTGTTCTCGAAATTGAATAATTTGTTTAAGCTCTAGTATTTTTTCCGCACCTTTTGGTGACTTTTGGTAGGTTGAAAATTAAGTTCTCGCAATTGAACAGTTCGTTTGAGCTCTAGTATTCTTTCCCATGATATTGGATCTTTTTCCCGCTCGCCATCTTGATCCAGCTCGATCGGGTACCTTTTACTCAAAAAGCAGGCAGGCGGGATTCCGTTTCGAGTCATCTTGGTACGCGATGACGGTTCTCTAAATAACTCGAGCTTGAGGTCAGCTACAGAGCTGGTAAGCAGAGCTAATCGATGTAGAATAATTCGGCGCGTTCGTCTGTTGAATCCAGAGGTCTGAACTCGGTCTGCTAGCCGAGCTAGGTCTGCAAACCTATTCGTATTATTCAGGTCATCTTGACAGGAACTCTCGGTTTTCTGTACTTAACAAGCTAGAGGACACCTACAGAGCTGATACGTACAGAATCTGATTCAGAATCATTAGTGGCCGTTGTCTGTTGAATCCAGAGGTCTGAACTCCGTCTGCTGCCCGAGCTAGATTCGCGAAACTATTCGTATTGTTCGAGTCATCTTCAGAGATGCTGTCGGTTCTCTGCACTGAACTCGGGCTGTGGGGGGCTCCATGGCTGGTAATCACTGGAATCGATTGTGA
>CAUYUJ010002335.1:67500-90846 GCA_963575745.1 Prorocentrum cordatum
TTCATACTGGACCTAATGCAATTTAAAATTAACCAGCAGGTGCGCCATAGCTTACTACAGGGAATAAAACCTCATTTCTAAAAGCGAACTTCGCGCCTGATGTCTCGAAATCCATTCCTGTGACCCCCAGCACTGTAGCTCCCAGCCCGAGTTGAGTGCAGAAAACCGAGAGCACTTCTCAAGATGACTCGAATCATACGAATAGTTTCGCAATTCTAGATCGAGCAGCAGACCGAGTTCAGAGCTTTGGATTTGACAGACAAATGTGACTGATGGTTTCTGTAATTATTATCTATGTAGCGGTCCTATATCTCGAGTTAAATACAGAAAACCGAGAGCGTCTGTCAAGATGACCCGAATAATACGAATAGGTTTGCAGACCTAGCTCGGCTAGCAGACCGACTTCAGACCTCTAGATATGATAGGCGAACGCACCTGATCATTCTGAATCGATTAGCTATGCTTACCAGCTCTGTAGCTGTCCTAAAGCTCGAGTTATGCTCAGAAAACCGTCATCGCGTGTACAGATGATTTGAAACGGCCGATCCCGCCTGCCTGCTTTTTGGCAGTAAAAGTTACCCGATCGAGCTGAGATCAAGATGGCGAGCGGGAATAAAATCGAATATCATGGGAATAAATATAGAGCTCAAACAAATTGTTGAATTTCGAGAACAAACTTTTCAACAGACCAAAAAGTCACCAAAAGGTCCGTCGAGATTTTTCTTGCCAACTAGCTCTCCGGCACCCCGGAATTACTCTTAAGCTTCCAGCAACTGGGAACCGGCGGTGAACCGTCAACCAGGTTACCGCCGGCGCCCTCGTAGAGCTCTTCTTGCACACGGCGCTCCTCAGTAAGCATCAAGGAAGCGTCCAGGGCAAGACCTGAGAAACTCGAAAAATCAAATTTTTCTGTTTTTGTCCAACGTCGGTTCCTCCAAGTCAACTAATACTAAATCTGGCTCTAGAGAGCTGAGATGCTCAGGAAACAAAGTTTATATCCCAATGCTCGGAGAAAAAATATGCTTTCTCAAAATGAATTGTCAAATATCTTTCAAATCTTAGCTAAACCGGCCAAAAGTTACCACATCTTATTTTCTGGTCGGGTCGACCAACTAGCTCCACCCCGCGCCGGAATTCCTCTAGCTCATCGATGCCGAAGAGCTCTACGAGGAACTTGGCAGCGTCCAAAACCCGAAGAGCAAAGATAATCTCGGGATCGATGAGCTAGAGGAATTCCGGCGCGGGGTGGAGCTAGTTGGTCGACCCGGCCAGAAAGGACAAAGTAACTTTTGGGTGGTTTTGCAATTTTTCGAAGGATATTTGACGATTCATTTTGAGAAAGTAGATTTTTCGCACCTGTAAACGACTATGAGGGCCTCTCTGTCTGAATATGAGCTCTGTAGGCGCATTTTTACTATCAAAACACTTGGAGGAACCATTTTATGTTGACACAAAAAAAATCGATTTTTCTCTGCTTCCAGAAGCTCTCTCTTTCGACTCTGAGCACTCTTACGCGTCAAAGGAGCTCTACGAGCCTCCCGGCGGTGACCAGGTTGACGGTTCACCGCCGGCGCCAGTAGAGCTTCCCTTCGCAAGTTATTGCTGGGAGCTTAAGAGTAACTCGTAGACCTTGCCTTAGCAAGATATTGCTGGAAGCTTAAGAGTAATTTGGCGGCGCTGGAGAGCTAGTAACTCGTAGAGCTTCCCTTAGCAAGGTGTTGCTGGAAGCTTAAGAGTAATAACCCGTAGAGCTTCCCTTAGCGAGTTGCTGGAAGCTTAAGAGTAATTCGGGCGCGCTGGAGAGCTAGTACCTCGTAGAGCTCTTCGACATCGACGAGCTAGAAGAATTCCGGCGTGGGTTGGAGCTAGTTGGCCGACCCGACCAGAAGAGATAATGTGACAACTAACTCGTAGAGCTTCCCTTGGCAAGTTTTTGCTGGAAGCTTAAGAGTAATTCCGGCGCGCTGGAGAGCTAGCTGGCAAGAAAAATTTCGGCGGACCTTTTAGTGACTTTTGGTCGGTTGAAAATTTTGTTTTCGAAATTCCTCAATTCGTTTGAGCTCTAGTATTTTTCCCCGTGATATTCGATCTTATTCCCGCTCGCCATCTTGATCTCAGCTCGATCGGGTACCTTTCACTACCAAAAAGCACACTGGCGGGATCAGCCGTTTCGAGTCATCTTGATACGCGTGTCGGTATTTCGTACTTAACTCGAGATAGAGGACAGCTGCAGAGCTGGTAAGCACACATTATCGATTCAGAATGATCAGGCGCGTTCGTCTGTTGCATCTAGAGGTCTGAACTCGGTCTGCTAGCTCAGCTAGGTCTGCAAACCTATTCGTATTATTCGAGTCATCTTGACAGGGGCTCTCGGTTTACTGTACTGAACTCGAGCTATATGACAGCTACAGAGCTGATACTTAGAGAAACCGATTGAGAATCATCAGTGGCTGTTGTCTGTTGAATCTAGAGCTCTGAACTCGGTCTGCTGCCCGATCTAGAATCGCGAAACTATCGTATTGTTCAAGTCATCTTGAGAGATGTGGTCGGTTTCTGTACTTAACTCGGGCCGTATGGGGGCTATAGTGCTGGTAGTCACAGGAATCGATTTGGAGACATCAGGGGCGTCTGCCTGTCGAATCCAGAGCTCGGAACTCGGTCTTGTGCCCGAACTAGGTTCGCGAAACAATTCGTATTGTTCGAGTCATCCTGAGAGGAGCTGTCGGTTTTCTGCACTTAACTCGTGCTGTAGGGGGCTGCAGGGCTGGTAATCACAGGGATCGATTCGGAGACATCAGGCGCGTTCGCCTGTCGCATTCAGAGGTCTGATCTCGGTCTGATACTCGAGCTAGGTTTGCCAACTATTCCTATTGTTCGAGTCATCTTGAGAGTTGCTGTCGGTTCACGCACGTAACTCGGGCTGTAGGAGAGCTACAGAGCTCGTACAGAAGACAATCCAGAAGCATCGGGGGCGTTCGGCTGTTGCATCGAGAGGTCTATACGTTCTCTGCAATTTTTTCGACATTATATGTTGTCAGGGAGCTCTACGAGTCCGGCGGTAAGAAAGGTTGACGGTTTACCGCCGGCGCCCAGTTTTGGGTTGTTTTGCGAATATTTGAAAGATATCTGACCATTTATTTTGAGAAAGCAGATGTATTGCAAATCATCAGGCGTGTTCGTCTGTTCCATCCAGAGGTCTGAACTCGGTATGCTGGCCGAGCTAGATTCCTGAAACTATTCGTATTGTTCGAGTCCTGACAGGTGCTGTCAGTTTTCTGCACTTAACTCGGGCTGTAGGGGGGCTACAGGGCTCGTACTCACAGGAATGAATTTGGAGACATCAGGCGCGTCCGCCTGCCAAATCGAGAGCTCAGAACTCGGTGTGTTGCCCGAGCTAGGTCCGCGAACTATTTGTATTCTTCGAGTCATCTTGAGAGCTGCTGTCCGTTTTCTGCACTTAACTCGAGCTGTAAGGGGGCTGCAGGGCTGGTAATCACTGGAATCGATTCGGAGACATCAGTCGCGTCCGCCTGTCGCATTCAGAGCTCTCAACTCGGTTTGCTGCCTGAGCTAGGTCTGCGAAACTATTCGTATTGTTCGGGTCGTCTTCAGAGGTGCTCTCGGTTTTCTGCACTTAACTCGGGCTGTAAGGGGCCTGCAGGGCTGGTAATCACAGGAATCGATTCGGAGACATCAGGCGCGTCCGCCTGTTGCATTCAGAGGTCTGAATTCGGTCCGATACTCGAGCTAGGTTTGCCAAACTATTCGTATTGTTCGAGTGATCTTGAGAGGTGCTGTCGATTTTCGCACGTAACTCGGGCTGTAGGAGAGCTACGAAGCTCGTGCGCACAGGAAACGATCCAGAAGCATGAGGGGCGTTTGGCTGTTGCAACGAGAGGTCTGAAATCGCTTAGGCTGAAAAACTATTCGTTCTCTGCAATTTTTTCGACATTATATATGGCCAGGAAGCTCTACGAGTCCCCCGGCGGTAAGAAAGGTTGACGGTTTACCGCCGTCGCCCAGTTGGCCGACCCGACCAGAAGAGACAATGTGACAACTTTTGGGTTGTTTTGCGAATATTTGAAAGATGTTTGACCATTTATTTTGAGAAAGCAGATTTTTCGCACCTGTACACGGTTATCAGAGACTCTGCGTCTTATATGAGCTATCTAGGCGCAGTTTTACTAGCGAAACACTTGGGGGAACCAACATTTCGACATGTCAAACATCAATGTTCAATATTTCGAGAAATCTCTCCAGAAGCTCCCTTTTTCGACTCAGATCTATCTCACGCGTGAGAGGAGCTCTAGGAGGTTCCCGGCTGTGACCAGATTGACGGTTCACCGCCGGCGCTAGTTGGCAAGAAAAGTCTCGACGGACCTTTTGGTGACTTTTGGTCGGTTGAAAATTTTGTTCTCGAAATTTGAACATTCGTTTGAGCTGTATTTTTTTGACCATATTCGATCTTATTCCCGCTCGCCGTCTTGATCTCAGCTCGATCGGGTAAATATTTCTGCAAAAGCGTCGCGGCGGGATCGGCTGTTTCGAGTCGTCTTGATACGCGTTGTCGGTATTTTGTACTTAACTCGGGCTGTAGGGCAGCTACAGAGCTCATTTTCACAGAAATCGATTGGAAATCGTCAGGCGCGTTTGTCTGTTCCATCTAGAGGTCTGAACTCGGTCTGCTGCCCGAGCTAGGTCCGCAGAACTATTTGTACTGTTCGAGTCATCCTGAGAGGTGCTGTCGGTTTTCTCCACTCAACTTCGGCTGTAGGGTGGCTGCAGGGCTCATAATCACAGGAATCGATTCGTAGACATCAGGCGCGTCCGCCTGCCAAACCCAGAGCTCAGAACTCGGTGTGCTGCCCGAGCTAGGTCCGCAAAACTATTCGTATTCTTCGAGTCATCTTGAGAGGTGCTGTCCGTTTTCTGCACTTAACTCAAGCTGTAAGGGGGCTGCAGGGCTGGTAGTCACAGGAATCGATTCGGAAACATCAGTCGCGTCCGCCTGCCGCATTCAGAGCTCTGAACTCGGTCTGCTGCCCGAGCTAGGTTTGCGAAACTATTCGTATTGTTCGAGTTATCTTCAGAGGTGCTGTCAGTTTTCTGCACTTAACTCGGGCTGTAAGGGGCTGCAGGGCTGGTAATCACAGGATTCGATTCAGAGACATCAGGCGCGTCCGCCCGTTGCATTCAGAGGTCTGAACTCGGTCTGATACTCGAGCTAGATTCGCGAAACTATTTGTATTGTTCGAGTCATCTTGAGAGGTGCTATCGGTTTTCGCACGTAACTCGGGCTGTAGGAGGGCTACGGAGCTCGTGCGCACAGAAACGATCCAGAAGCATGAGGGGCGTTCGGCTGTTGCATGGGGAGGTCTGAAATCGCTAGGGCTGAAAAACTATTCGTTCTCTGCAATTTTCTTCCCACATTTTATTATCAGAAAGCTCTACGAGTCCCCCGGCGGTAGGAAAGGTTCACGGTTTACCGCCGGCGCCCAGTTCCGGGGCGCTGGAGAGCTAGTTGGCAAGAACAATCTCGACGGACCTTTAACTCGTAGAGCTTCCCTTAGCTAGTTGCTTGAAGCTTAAGAGTAATTCCGGCGCGCTGGAGAGCTAGTTGGCAAGAAAAATCTCGACGGACCTTGTGCTGACTTTTGGTCGGTTGAAATTTTTGTTCTCGAAATTCCTCAATTCGTTTGAGCTCTAGTATTTTTCTGACCATATTCGATCTTATTCCCGCTCGCCTTCTTAATCTCAGCTCGATCGGGTAAATATTTCTGCAAAAAAGCTTCGCGGCGGGATCGGCTGTTTCGAGTCATCTTCATACGCGTTGTCGGTATTTTGTACTTAACTCGAGCTGTGGGGCAGCTACAGTCACAGAAATCGATTGCGAATCATCAGAAGCGTTCATCTGTTCCATCTAGAGGTCTGAACTCGGTCTGCTGCCCGAGCTAGGTTCGCGAAACTATTCGTATTGTTCGAATCATCTTGAGAGGTGCTAGCAGTTTTCTGCACTTACCTCGGGTTGTAGGGGGGCTACAGGGCTCGTAATGAAAGGAATCGATTCGGAGACATCAGGCGCGTCCGCCTGCCAAATCCAGAGCAGAGCTCGGTGTGCTGCCGAAGCTAGGTCCGCAAAACTATTCGCATTCTTCGAGTCATCTTGAGAGCTGCTGTCCGTTTTCTGCACTTAACTCGAGTTGTAAGGGGGCTGCAGGGCTGGTAATCACTGGAATCGATTTGGAGACATCAGTCGCGTCGGCCTGTCGCATTCAGAGCTCTGAACTCGGTCTGCTGCCCGAGCTAGGTCCGCGAAACTGTTCGTATTGTTCGAGTCATCTTCAGAGGTGCAGTCGGTTTTCTGCACTCAACTCGGGCTGTAAGGGGGCTGCAGGGCTGGTAATCACATGAATCGATTCAGAGACATCAGGCGCGTCCGTCTGTTGCATTCAGAGGTCTGAAGTCGATTTGATACGAGCTAGATTCGAAACACTTCGTACTGTTCGAGTCATCCGCAGAGGTGCTGTCGATTTTCGCACGTCACTCGGGCTGTAGGAGAGCTACGGAGCTCGTGCTCACAGAAAACGATCCAGAAGCATGAGGGGCCTTCGGCAGTTGCATCGAGAGGCCTGAAATCGCTTAGGCTGAAAAACTATTCGTTCTCTGCAACTTTTTCGACATTATATATGATCAGGAACTCTACGAGTCCCCCGGCGGTAAGAAAGGTTGACGGTTTACCGCCGGCGCCCAGTTGGTGACTTTTGGTCGGTTGAAAATAACTCGTAGAGCTTCCCTTAGCAAGTTATTGCTGGAAGCTTAAGAGTAATTCCGGGGCGCTGGAGAGCTAGTTGGCAAGAAAAATCTCGACGGACCTTTTGGTGACTTTTGGTCGGTTGAGAATTTCGTTCTCGAAATTCAAACATTCGTTAGAGCTCTAGTATTTTTTCTCGTGAGATTCGATCTTATTCCCGCTCGCCGTCTTGATCTCAGCTCGATCGGGTAACTTTTACTGCCATACAGCAGGCAGGCGGGATCAGCCGTTTCAAGTAATCTTGATGCGCGATGACGGTTTTCTGAACATAACTCGACCTTTAGGACAGCTACAGAGCTGGTAAGCACAGCTAATCGATTCAGAATGATCAGGCGCGTTCGCCTGTCAAATCCAGAGGTCTGAACTCGGTCTGCTAGACGAGCTAGGTCCGCAAACCTATTCGTATTATTCAAGTCATCTTCACAGGCGCTCTTGGTTTTCTGTACTTAACTCGAGCTATAGGACAGCTACAGCGCTGATATTTACAGAAACCGATTCAGAACAATAAGTCACATTTGTCTGTTGAATCCATAGCTCTGAACTCGGTCTGCTTCCCGATGTAGAATCGCGAAACTATTCGTATTGTTCGAGTCATCTTGAGAAGTGCTCTCGGTGTTCTGCACTCAACCCGGGCTGAGGGTTGGTACAGTGCTGGTGGTCACATGCATCGATTTGAAAACATCAGGCGCGTCCGTCTGCCAAATCGAGAGCTCGGAACTCGGTCTGCTGCCCGAACTAGGTCCGCGAAACTATTCGTATTGTTCGAGTCATCCTGAGAGGTGCTGTCGGTTTTCAGCACTTAACTCGGGCTGTAGGGGGCTGCAGGGCTGCTAATTTCAGGAATCGATTCGGAGACATCAGACGCGTCCGCCTGTCGCATTCAGAGGTCTGAACTCGGTTTGATACTCTAGCTGGTTTTGCCAAACTGTTCGTTTTGTTAGAGTCATCTTGAGAGGTGCTGTCGATTTACGCACGTAACTCGGGCTGTAGGAGAGCTACAGAGCTCGTAAAGAAGACACTCCAGAAGCATCGGGGGCGTTCGGCTGTTGCATCGAGAGGTCTGAAGTCGCTTGGGCTGAAAAACTATTTGTTCTCTGCAATTTTTCCACATTATATATTGTCAGGAAGCTCTACGAGTCCCCCGGTGGTAACAAAGGTTGACGGTTTACCGCCGGCGCTCAGTTTTGTTATCGAAATTCAACGATTCGTTAGAGCTCTAGCATTTTTTCCCGTGATATTCGATCTTATTCCCGCTCGCCATCTTGATCTCAGCTCGATCGGGTACCTTTTACTGGCAAAAAGCACACGGGCGGGATCGGCCGTTTCGAGTCATCTTGATACGCGCTGTCGGTATATTGGACTTAAGTCGAGATACAGGACAGCTACAGAGCTGGTAAGCACACCTGATCGATTCAGAATGGTCAGGCGCGCTCGTCTGTTGCATCCAGAGGTCTGAACTCGGTCTGCTAGCCGAGCTACGTCTGCAAACCTATTTGTATTAGTCGAGTCATATTGAGAGGCGCTCTCGGTTTTCTATTTAACTCAAGGTATAGGACAGCTACAGAGCTGATACTTACAGAAACCGATTCAGAATAATCAGTCGCGATTGTCTGTTCAATCCAGAGCTCTGAACTCGGTCTGCTGCCCGATCTAAAATCGCGAAACTATTCGTATTGTTCGAGTCATCTTGAGAGGTGCTGTCGGTTTTCTGCACTTAACTCGGGCTGTGCTGTCGGTTTTCTGCACTCAACTCGGGCTCTAGGGAGGCTGCAGGGCTGGTAATCACAGGAACCGATTCGGAGACATCAAACGCGTTCGCCTGTCGCATTCAGAGGTGTGAACTCGGTATGATACCCGAGCTGGGTTTGCAAAACTATTCGTTTTGTTCGAGTCATCTTGAGAGGTGCTGTCGATTTACGCACGTAACTCGGGCTGTAGGAGAGCTACAGAGCTCGTGCAGAAGACAATCCGGAAGCATCGGGGTCGTTCGGCTGTTGCATCGAGAGGTCCGGAATCGCTTGGACTGAAAAACTATTCGCTCTCTGCAATTTTTTCGACATTATATGTTGTCAGGGAGCTCTAGGAGTCCTCTGGCGGTAAGAAAGGTTGACGGTTTACCGCCGGCGCCCAGTACCTCGTGGAGCTCTTCGTCATCGATGAGCTAAGAGGAATTCCGGCGCGGGGTGGAGCTAGTTGGTCGACCCGACCAGAAAGGACAAAGTGACAACTTTTGGGTGGTTTTGCGAATATTTGAAAGATATTTGACCATTTATTTTCAGAAAGCAGATTCGTAGCACCTGTAGAAGGTTATCAGAGCCTTTGCGTCTTATTATGAGCTTTCTAGGCGCACTTTTTTTTACCAAAACACTTGGAGCAACCAACTTTATTTCGACATGAAAAAAATCAAAGTTCATTTTTTCGAGAAATGCCTCCAGAAAGCTCTCTCTTTCGACTCTGGGCTCTCTCACGCGTGAACGGAGCTCTACGAGGTTCCCGGCGGTGACCAGGTTGACGGTTCACCGCCGGCGCCAGTTGGCAAGAAAAATCTCGACGGACCTTTTGGTGACTTTTGGTCGGTTGAAAATTTTGTTCTCGAAATTCAACAATTCGTTTGAGCTCTAGTATTTTTTCCCATGATATTCGATCTTATTTCCGCTCGCCATCTTGATCTCAGCTCGATCGGGTATCTTTTACTGCCAAAAAGCACACGGGCGGGATCGGCCGTTTCAAGTCATCTTGACACGAGATGACGGTTTTCTGAACATAACTCGAGCTTTAGGACAGCTGCAGAGCTGGTGAGCACAGCTAATCGATTCAGAATGATCAGGCGCGTTCGCCTGTTGAATCCAGAGGTCTGAACTCGGTCTGCTAGCCGAGCTAGGTCCGCAAACCTATTCGTATTATTCGAGTCATCTTGACGCTCTCGATTTTCTGTACTTCGCTCGAGCTACAGGACAGCTACAGAGCTGATAGGACATAAACCGATTCAGAATCATCAGTGGCAGTTGTCTGTTGAATCCGGAGCTCTGAAATCGGTCTGCTGCCCGATCTAGAATCGCGAAACCATTCGTATTGTTCGAGTCATCTTGAGAAGTGCTCTCGGTCTTCTGCACTCAACTCGGGCTGAGGGGGGCTACAGTGCTGGTGGTCACAAGAATCGATTTGAAGACATCAGGCGCGTCCGTCTGTCGAATCCAGAGCTCGGAGCTCGGTCTGCTGCCCGAACTAGAATCGCGAAACTATTGTATGTCATCCTGAGAGGTGCTGTCGGTTTTCTGTACTTAACTGGGGCTGTAGGGGGGGCTACAGTGCTGGTAGTCACAGGAATTGATTTGGAGACACCAGATGCGTCCGCCTGTCGCATTCAGAGGTCTGAACTCGGTTTGATACTCGAGCTGGGTTTCCAACCTATTCGTTTTTTAGAGTCATCTTGAGAGGTGCTGTCGATTTACGCACGTAACTCGAGGAGAGCTACAGAGCTCGTAAACAAGACAATCCAAAAGCATTGGGGGCGTTCGGCTGTTGGATCGATAGGTCTGAAATCGCTTGGGCAGAAAAACGATTCGTTCTCTGCATTTTTTCCACATTATATATTGTCAGGAAGCTCTACGAGTCCCCCGGCGGTAAGAAAGGTTGACGGTTTACCGCCGGCGCCCAGTAATTCCGGGGCGCTGGAGAGCTAGTTGGCAAGAAAAATCTCGACGGACCTTTTGGTGACTTTTGGTCGGTTGAAGATTTTGTTCTCGAAATTCAACAATCCGTTTGAGCTCTAGTATTTTTCCCATGATATTCGATCTTATTCCCGCTCGCCATCTTGATCTCAGCTCGATCGGGTATCTTTTACTGCCAAAAAGCACACGGGCGGGATCGGCCGTTTCAAGTCATCTTGACACGAGATGACGGTTTTCTGAACATAACTCGAGCTTTAGGACAGCTACAGAGCTGGTGAGAACAGCTAATCGATTCAGAATGATCAGGCGCATTCGCCTGTTGAATCCAGAGGTCTGAACTCGGTCTGCTAGCCGAGCTAGGTCCGCAAACCTATTCGTATTAGTCGAGTCATCTTGACAGACGCTCTCGATTCTCTGTACTTCACTCGAGCTACAGGACAGCTATCGAGCTGATAGGACAGAAACCGATTCATAATCATCAGTGGCAGTTGTCTGTTGAATCCGGAGCTCTGAACTCGGTCTGCTGCCCGATCTAGAATCGCGAAACCATTCGTATTGTTCGAGTCATCTTGAGAAGTGCCCTCGGTCTTCTGCACTCAACTCGGGCTGAGGGGGGCTAGAGTGCTGGTGGTCACAAGAATCGATTTGAAGACATCAGGCGCGTCCGTCTGTCGAATCCAGAGCTCGGAACTCGGTCTGCTGCCCGAACTAGAATCGCGAAACTATTGTATGTCATCCTGAGAGGTGCTGTCGGTTTTCTGTACTTAACTGGGGCTGTAGGGGGGGCTATAGTCACAGGAATCGATTCGCAGACATCAGATGCGTCCGCCGGTCGCATTCAGAGGTCTGAACTCGGTTTGATACTCGAGCTGGGTTTCCAACCTATTCGTTTTGTAGAGTCATCTTGAGAGGTGCTGTCGATTTACGCACGTAACTCGAGGAGAGCTACAGAGCTCGTAAACAAGACAATCCAAAAGCATTGGGGGCGTTCGGCTGTTGGATCGAGAGGTCTGAAATCGCTTGGGCAGAAAAACGATTCGTTCTCTGATGTTTTTCCATATTATATATTGTCAGGAAGCTCTACGAGTCCCCCGGCGGTAAGAAAGGTTGACGGTGTACCGCCGGCGCCCAGTAATTCCGGGGCGCTGGAGAGCTAGTTGGCAGAAACATCTCGACGGACCTTTTGGTGACTTTTGGTCGGTTGAAAATTGTGTTCTCGAAATTCCTCAATCGTTTGAGCTCTAGTATTTTTTCCCGTGATATTCGATCTTATTCCCGCTCGCCATCTTGATCTCAGCTCGATCGGGTACCTTTCACTGCCAAAAAGCACACTGGCGGGATCGGTCGTTTCGAGTCATCTTGATACGCGTTGTCGGTATTTTGTACTTAACTCTAGCTGTAGAGCAGCTACAGAGCTGGTAAGCACAGCTAATCGATTCAGAATGATCAGGCGCGTTCGTCTGTTGAATCCAGAGGTCTCAACTCGGTCTGCTAGCCGAGCTAGGCCCGCAAACCTATTCGTATTATTCGAGTCATCTTGACAGACGCTCTCGGTTTTCTGTATTTAATTCGAGTTATATAACAGCTACAGAGCTGATACTTACAAAACCCGATTCAGAATGATCAGTCGCGTTTGTCTGTCGAATGCAGAGTTCTCAACTCGGTCTGCTGCCCGATCTAGAATCGCGAAACTATTCGTATGGTTCGAGTCAGCTTGAGAGGTGCTGTCGGGTCTCTGTACTCAACTTGGGCTGTAGGGGAGCTATAGTGCTGGCAGTCACATAAATCGATTCGAAGACATTAGGCGCGTCCGCCTGTCGAATTCGGAGCTCGGAACTCGGTCTGCTGCCCGAACTAGGTCCGCAACACTATTCGTATTGTTCGAGTCATGCTGAGAGGTGCTGCCGGTTTTATGTCAACTCGGGCTGTAGAAGGGGCTGCAGGGCTGGTAATCACAGGAATCGATTCGGAGACATCAGACGCGGTCGCCTCTCGCATTGAGAGGTCTGGAATCGGTCTGATACTCGAGCTAGGTTTGCCAAACTATTCGTATTGTTCGATTCAACTTGAGAGGTGCTGTCGATTTACGCACGTTACTCGGGCTGAAGGTGGGCTACAGAGCTCGTACAGAAGCCAATCCAGAAGCATCGGGGGCGTTCGGCTGTTGCATCGAGAGGTCTGAAATCGCTTGGGCTGAAAAATCATTCGTTCTGAACATTTTCTTCCACATTATATTGTCGGTGGTAACTTGGGGTCGGTTTGGCAATCTTTGTGCAAAATCTTAAAGTTCGTTTTGAGAACCGCTATTTTTCTCACCTGTACTCGGTTATGCCGCGTCTGCCAGTTAAATTCTCAGGTCCGTAGCTGCAATTCTGTTATCAAAAGACTTGAGGGAACCGTCAGCCGTTTCGAGCATCTTGACACGCGTGCACGGTTTTCTCCACTTCTCTCGGGATTCAGGAGCTACAGAGCAGCTACACAGAAAACACTTAAGACTCATCAGACGCGTTTGTCTATCCATCGAGAGGTCTGAACTGAGTCTGCTACTCAAGTTAGTTCCGCGAAATTATTCGATCTGAGACGTGCTGTCGGTTTGCTTCGCTGAAGATTTGGAAGCGCTAGAAAGCTGGTACGCACATAAAGCGATCCAGTATCACTCAGCGCGTTCTTTTTCCGCATGAAGAGCTCTCAACTCGGTCTGGCACTCGAGCTAGCTCCACAAAGCGAAGATGCCGAATGAAAAAAACGTATTTTTGGAGCTTTCTCCTTCACGCTTAAGACAGCTTTTTCGTATGCACAGGACGGCTCGAGAGCAGAGCTCTACGAGGCTCCCGGCGGTTGCCTGGTTGACGGTTTACCGCCCGATCCCATTTCAAAACGAGGTGTTTTGTACTTAACTCGAGCTGTAGCATAGCTAAAGAGCTTGCGCGCACACATAATCGATTCAGAATCATCAGGCGTGTTCGCTGGAGCATCTGGAGCTCTGAACTCAGTCTGCTAACCGAGGGTCTGCAAACCTCTTCGTTTTTATATATTAATCTTTTTTTTTAAAAAAAAATTTCTCTCCCCCTTCCGAAGCGCTGGTGAATTTCTTCATTCAACTCGAGCTGCAGATGAGTTTGAGAACTCTGTGGCACAGAAATTAGAAGAACATCATTGGACGCGTCAGTCTGAAGTATCTAGACGCTTGGCTTGGGTATGTTATGAGCGCAGACGCCAAACAAATAGTCATACCCTGTTGTTCATGTCTGGTACTTGAGACCAACCTATTCGTAGTTTCTCCTAGCGCTCTCTTGAGAAGCTTCCCTCACGTGTTTTCAGCAGTCTGCTACTCGAGCTAGGTCCGCGAACCTATACGTATTATGCACACAGTGCTCTGGGTTTCTGCACTTGACTCGGGCTGTAGAAGAGCTACTGATCTGGAATCCAGAGAAATCCATTAATCAGAACAAGCTGCGTTTGTCTGTTGCATTGAAAGTTCTGAAGTCGGTCTGCGTCTCCAGCAATGTAGAGGGGCACAAAGCTGTTACGCCACGTAGGCGATCGAAGCATCAGGCGTGCGCGTCGAGACGCAGCTAGAATCTGAAATCCGTCCTTGAGCTAGGTCCGCTAATATTCGAGTTTTGCAAATTTCTTTTGTTCTCGGAATAATGATGAATTCATCTTCTTTGCAGATGAGTTTCATAGCCCTCTTGCACAGAAATCAAAAGACCATCTCTCTGTGCGTGCCAGCTCCGTAGATCTTCTAAATCTCGAGTTAAGTACTGAAAACCGTCAAGGCGTGTCCAGCCAATCCCGCCTGGATGCTTTTTGGCAGTAATAGGTACCCGACTGAGCTGAGATTAAGACGGCGAGAGGGAATAATATCGAATACCACTGGAAAATATATCAGGGCTCTAACGAACTTTCAATTTCGAGAACAGAATTTTGAACCGAATGTCAACAGAGAGTGGGTTCCTCCAAGTGAACAAATAGTAAAATTCCCCCATAGATCTGAGCTGATGTCAGAATTAAGCGCAGACACTACTGCATTGGAAATCTGCTTTCGCAATATGACCAGTCAATTCTCTATTAAATCTTACGAAAACTGGACAATGCTTTTTTAGTTCCAACTATAGGGCTGGTTCCAGCAAGTCTTTTGACAGCAATTCTGCGTCTAGGGCCCTAAAACTTTTACTAGCAGATGCGCCATAGCTTACTGCGTGTGGGAAAATATGTTTTCTAATTACGCTACCGAGGAACCCCACATACGTAATGTAAATATTGTGTTTGCTGCTCATTATCATGGGGCGTTGCGACAGTCTCGTGGGTGGCGGCCGCGCGCAGAGACCCCCTGTGATGTCGAGAAAGTGCCACGGCTGCAAAGCTTTGCGCCAGTGTCGTGGATAGCGGCCGAGCTGAGAGACCACCCCCTGCCCACCTTCTTCGTGGATGGCGGCCGAGCTGAGAGACCACCCCGTGCGCACCCCCTGTGGTGTCGCGAAAGTGCCACGCCTGCTAGGTTTTGTTTCAGTGTCGTGGATAGCGGCGAAGCTGAGAGACCACCCCCTGCGCACCCCCAACGGTGTCGAGAAAGTGCCACGCCTGCTAAGCTTTGCGACAGTGTCGTGGATAGCGCACCCCCTGTGGTGTCGGGAAAGTGCCACGCTTGCTAGGCTTTGCGACAGTGTCGTGGATAGCGGCCGAGCTGAGAGACCACCCCCTGCGCAACCCGTGTGGTGTCGAGAAAGTGCCACGCCTGCTAGGCTTTGCGCCAGTGTCGTGGATAGCGGCCGAGCTGAGAGACCACCCCCTGCGCACCCCCTGTGGTGTCGAGAAAGTGCCACGCCTGCTAGGCTTTGCGCCAGTGTCGTGGATAGCGGCCGAGCTGAGAGACCACCCCCTGCGCACCCCCTGTGGTGTCGAGAAAGTGCCACGCCTGCTAGGCTTTGCGACAGTGTCGTGGATAGCGACCGAGCTGAGAGACCACCCCCTGCGCACCCCTGTGGTGTCGAGAAAGTGCCACGCCTGCTAGCTTTGCGCCAGTGTCGTGGATGGCGGCCGAGCTGAGAGACCACCCCCTGCGCACCCCCTGTGGTGTCGCGAAAGTGCCACGCCTGCTAGGTTTTGCGACAGTGTCGTGGATAGCGGCCGAGCTGAGAGACCACCCCCTCTGGTGTCGAGAAAGTGCCACGCCTGCTAGGCTTTGCGACAGTGTCGTGGATAGCGACTGAGCTGAGAGACCACCCCCTGCGCACCCCCTGTGGCGTCGAGAAAGTGCCACGCTTGCTAGGTTTGCGCCAGTGTCGTGGATAGCGGCCGAGCTGAGAGACCTCTTGAATTAAGTACAGAAAACCGGCTGTACTTGTCAAAATAACCGAATATAAACAATTTTGAGGACCTAGCTCGAGTAGCAGACCGAGTTCAGACCTCTGGATGCAATAGACGAACGTGCCTGATGATTCTGAATTGGTTTCTGTAAGCATCAGATCTCTAGCTTTTCTACATCTCGAGTGGAGTACAGAAAACCGTGAACGCGTGTCGAGATGAGTCGGAACACAGCCGGTTCCCTCAAGTGTTTTGATAGTAATATTGCAGCTACGGACCTGAGAATTGAACTGGCAAGCGCGGCATAACTCACTACACGTGAGAAAAATCTGGTTTCTCGCAATGAACTGTCAAATATCTTTCGAATCTCAGCAAAACCGACCCCAACTCGTCACATTGTGTCTTAATGTCGGGTCTGCCAACTGGCGCCGGCGGTGAACCGTCAACCTGGTCACCGCCGGGAACCTCGTAGAGCGTCTTGCACGCGTAAGAGTGCTCAGGATCGAAGCAGGAAGCTTCTCGGAGTATTTCTAGAGAACGTTAAATTGACATTTTTTGGTGTCAACATGAAGTCGGTTCCCGGAAGTGAACTGATACTAAAACTGGATCTAGAGAGCTGAGCTGCTCTGGGAACAAAGCTTATATGCCAATGCTCGGCGTAAACATCCGTGTTCTCAACATGAATGGTCAAATATCTTTCCAATATTGCAAAACCGACCCAACTGGCGCCGGCGGTGAACCGTCGACCTGGTCTGCGATGTCTGCGATGTCTGCGTTGCCGATTCGAGCTCCCAAGGGAGCAGGCCAGGACACAGAGAACCTAAACAGCGAAGCTGCAAATATTAAAGCAGAGATGCATCAAACAGCGAAGCTGTACAGAAATGCACAAGACTGCAAGTGCACGAGAAAACAACTAACAAAAGAATGAGTGAAGCAATGCAGGCCATAGATATGGAAGCAAAGCTAGAAGCAGTGAGAGACCGTACAGTAACCACTGGATTATACAGCGATTACCGTCTCAACACCACTGAGACAAGCACGCAACTAAGAGAACTAAAATAGCGAGTGCGCTTCAAAGCAATGCGAGACCATGCAGTAACCACATATAGCGATTACCGTCTCAGCACCACTGGAAGACCATGCACGTGAAACACAACGTCGAAATGTGGACTAGATAACGCATTAAACGCGCAACATACAGAGTGAGCCAAGACACCCACCACTACTTAGAGCGAATGCGGGCTCTTATCCGAACAAAGTGAAGATCAGGCGAAGCTCTTATTCAACACACGTGCATGTACGACAACACACACAGGCATGAATAAAGGCAACGCAATGACAAATCACAATAGTTCTAACTCGAAGTATGTGGAAATCAAGTGCAATGAGTTCTGAACTCCACTCGAGGCGACGTATGACCTCAATATCAAAGACCTCAATATCAAGTACAATGAATTCTGAACTTCACTCGAGGCGAAATATGAAATCGGATGCCCAAAGACCTCAATATCAAGATACTCCGATGTCACAAAACTGTCAAAGTACTGAAGAAACTCGAACTGCAACTCGAACTGCAACTTCTAACTCACGAAAGAAACGATTCCAACCACCCCTCGAAGATCCCCACTGCGTTGTGAATAAGAGTACTCAGACTGCGGCCAAAGTCAAAATCGGATACGTGCTGAGAGCAACTCGTACTAGATAACAAATGCGGCAAGCCCAATCACAAGCGGCCTAGTCACCGCCGGGAACCTCGTAGAGCTCCTTGCACGCGTAACAGTGGTCAGGATCGGAGCAGGAAGCTTCTCAGAGTACTTCTAGAAAAACGTCAAATTGACTTTTTTCGGTATCAATATGAAGTCGGTTCCTGGAAGCAAACACATAGTAAAACTAGCTGTAGAGAGCTGAGCTGCTGTCAAAACAAAGGTGAAATGCATATGCTTAGCGCAAAAATCTGGTTTCTCAAAATAAATGGTCAAATATCCTTCAAATCTTAGCAAAACCAACCAGAAGTTACCACATTGTCCGTTCTGGTCGCGTCGGCCAACTAGCTCCACCCCGCGCCGGAATTCCTCTAGCTCATCCTTGCCGAAGAGCTCTACGAGGTTCATTGACTCTTAAGGTCGGGTCGGCCAACTGGCGCCGGCGGTAAGCCGTCAACCTGGTCACCGCCGGGAACCTCGTAGAGCTCCTTGCACGCGTAACAGTGCTAAGGATCGAAGCAGGGAGCTTCTTGGAGTATATCTAGGAAAACGTCAAATTGACATTTTTCGGTTTCAACATGAAGTCGGTTCCTGGAAGAGAACCCATAGTAAAACGTCTTCGAGAGAGCTGATATGCTCTGAGAACAAAGGTTATATGCGTATGCTTAGCGCAAAAATATGGTTTCTCAAAATAAACTGGCGCCGGCGGTAAACCGTCAACCTGGTCGCCGCCGGGAACCTCGTAGAGCTCCTCGCACGCACTAGAGAGCTCAGAATCGAAGCAGAGAACATCACAGAAGATTTTCACAAAATCTTGATTCTCGTTTTTTTCTATGTCAATACGAGGTCGGTTCCCGGAAGAGAGAGCTGAGCTGCTCTCAAAACAAAGGTTAAATGCGTATGCTTAGCGCAAAAATCTGGCTGGTTTCTCAAAACAACAAATATCTTTCAAATCTTAGCAAAACGAAACAAAAGTTACCACATTGTCCGTTCTGGTCGGGTTGGCCAACTAGCTCCACCCTGCGCCGGAACTGGCGCCGGCTGTGAACCGTCAACCTGGCTACCGCCGGGGACCTCGTAGAGCTCCTGGCACGCACTAGAGTGCTGAGAATCGAAGCAGAGAACTTTCGCCAAGATTTTCTGAAAATCTTTTTTTTTGTATTTTTCGATGTTCATACCAGCTCGGTTCCCGGAAGTGAACCCATAGTAAAACTCCCTCGGGATAATAAAGTTTATATGCGCATGGTTAGCGCAAAAAAATCTGCGTTTTCAAAATACATGGTCAAATATTTTTTTAATCGTAGCAAAACCGACCCAAAGTGTCAATACCGGTGCGAAAAATACCGGTTTCCAAAACGAACTTTCAAACTGGGCGCCGGCGGTAAACCGTCAACCTTCCTTACCGCCGGGAGACTCGTAGAGCTTACTCGGCGCCGGCGGTAAACCGTCAACCTTTCTTACCGCCGGGGGACTCGTAGAGCTTCCTGATCATATATATATATATATATATATATCGTCGAAAACAAATGCAGACATCTCGATTCAACAGCAGAACGCCCCTGATGCTTCTGGATCGTTTTCTGTGCGTACCAGCTCTGTCGCTCTCCTATCTCCGTTACATGCAAAAATGGAGAGCACCTCTCAAGATGACTCGAACAAAACGAACAGTTTCGCAAACCTAAAAACCAAATCGATTCTCGTGATTACCAGCCCTGTAGCCCCCCTACAGCCCGAGTTAAGTGCAGAAAACTGACAGCAGCTAAAGATGACTCTAAAATTACGAATAGTTTCGCGGACCTAGCTCGGGCAGCAAACCCAGTTCCGAGCTCTGGATTCGACAGACGGACGCGTCTGACGTCTCCAAATCGATTCCTGTGATTACCAGCTCTGTAGCACCCCTATAGCCCGAGTTGAGTACAGAAACCTGACAGCACTTCTCAAGATGACTCGAACAATACTAATAGTTTCGTGAACCTAGCTCGGGCAGCAGACCGATTTCGGAGCTCTAGATTCGACGGACGGACGCGCCTGATCTCTCCGAATCGGTCCTGTGATTACCATCCCTGCCCCCTACAGCCCGAGTTAAGTGCAGAAAACTAACAGCACCTCACAAGATGACTCGAACAATACGCATAGTTTCGCGAACCTAGCTCGGGCAGCAGACCGAGTTCAGATCTCTGGATTCAACAGACAAACGCGCCTGATGATTCTGAATCGGTGTCTGTAAGTATCAGCTATATTCTGGCCAAAGAGTTAGCAGAGAACGAATACTGGGAGCCAGCGGTAAACCGTCAACCAGGTTACCACCGTGAGCCTTGTAGAGCTCTTTTCTCGTGCCGGGCTTCCTGGTATGCAATAAGGCAGTTTTCTTCAAGATATCTGTACGGAAGAGCTCTGAAGCTCATCTGCAGCTCGAGTTGAGTCAAAAAAATCACCATAAGTTCGACAAAAATCGGTCGTATACGAATAGTTTTGCAGACCTGGATCGGGTAGCAGACTGTGTTCAGAGCTCTAGGTGCTCCAGCCGAACGCTCCTGATGATTCTAGATCGATTTCTGCTCCAGAGCTCTGCTACAGCTCGGTTAAGTACGGAAGACCGACAGTGTCTGCAAAGAGAACTTAAAGAACGAATAGTTTTGCGGATCTAGCTCGGGTAGCAGACCGAGTTCAGACCGCTCGATGCAACAGACAGACGCGCCTAATGAGACAGAATCTTCTCATGTGCGTATCAGCTCTGTAGCTATTCTGAATCGCGAGTTCAGTACAGAAAACCGACAGCACTCGTCAACATGACTCCAAGAAAACTGGCGCCGGCGGTGAACCGTCAACCTGGTCACCGCCGGGAACCTCGTAGAGCTCCTTGAATCCGTGAGAAAGCTCAGCATCGAAGCGGAAGCTTCTGGGAGCTTTTCTACAGAAAAAATCAAGTTGATAATTTTCGGAGTCAACATGAAGTCGGTTGCTCCAAGTGAACTGTACTGAAAATCACTCTAGAGAGCTGAGCTGCTCAGGGAACGAAGTTTATATCTCAATGCTCGGAGTAAAAATCTGCTTTCTCGAAATGAATTGTCAAATATCTTTCAAAAAATTACAAAACCACCCAAAAGTTATCACTTTGTCCGCCTCGGCCGGGTGGGCCAACTAGCTCTACCCCGCGCCGGAATTCCTCTAGCTCATCGACTGGCGCCGGCGGTGAACTGTCAACCTGGTCACCGCCGGGAACCTCGTAGAGCTCCTAACACGCGTAAGAGCGCTCACTAGCAAAAGAGAGGGCTTCTGGAAGAATTTCTCGGAAATCAAAAAACATGATTTTTTTCATGTCGAGATAGAGTTGGTTCCGCCAAGTGTTTCGATAGTGAAAGTCCATGTACGGAGCTCATATTAAGATGCTGAGGCCCTCATAATCGTTTACAGGTGCGAAAAATCTCGTTTCTCAAAATAAATGGTCAAATATCTTTCAAAAAATCGCAAAACCACCCAAAAGTTGCCATATTGTCCGCCTCGGCCGGGTGGGCCAACTGGCTCCGGCGGTGAACCGTCAACCTGCTCACCGCCGGGAACCTCGTAGAGCTCCTGTCACGCGTGAGAGTGCTCAGTGTCGAAAGAGAGAGCTTCTGGAAGTATTTCTCGAAAAAGGGAAAACATGATTTTTTTCGCGTCGACATGAAGATGGTTCCCCCAAGTCTTTTGATAGTGTGCGCCTCCAGAGCTCATATTAAGACAGAGAGGCCCTCATATCCGTTTACAGGTGCGAAAACTGGAACCGGCGGTAAACCGTCAACCAGATTACCGCCGGGGCCCTCGTAGAGCTCTTTCCTCGCACGGCCCTGCTCGCTACATATACAGGTAGCCTCTGGAAGAAAATCCCAGAAAACTCGAAAAAACACGTTTTTATGTTTTTATCCGGAGATGGTTTCGCCAAGTGTTTTGATAGTAATACTACACCTACAGACCTGAGAATTCATTCGCGAACGCGAAATAACTCACTACAGGTGCGAAAAATACCAGATCTCAAAACGAATGTTCAAATCTCTCACGAAGTTTGTCCAACCGACCCAAAGTTCGCACATTGTCCGTCGGGGCCGGGTCGGCCAACTAGCTGCACCCCGCGCCCGAATTCCTCTAGCTCATCGATGCCGAAGAGCTCTACGAGGTAATCTGCTTTCTAAAAATGAATTGTCAACTGGCGCCGGCGGTGAACCGTCAACCTAGTCACCGCCGGGAACCTCGTAGAGCTCCTCTCACTGGTAAGAGTGCAGAGAATCGACACAGAATCGAAAACTTGAGATTTTTCGACACACGTAGAGACGGTGTTCCGCCCATATCTCCTGAAGCAACTATTTTTGAAGACCCTCGCGCTTCCACTGGAATGCGTCAGATCATTCAGGATCGCCTCGTGTGCGAGAGACATCCATAGCCTGCCTACAGCTCAAGTTAAGTTGACGAAACCACCGTCATCTGCAAAAGTGGTGGTACATGGTTTGTTCCTGGAAATTTTCCGATAGTAATACCTGGGCTACAGACTCCTTCTGCTCTCAGAATTCAATTTATATTGTTATTCACCGCTCAAAAATCTTTTTTCTTAAAATGAATTTCAAAACTCTGCAAAAAGTTCAGAAAACTGACTCAAAGTTATCACATTGTCTCTTTTCGTCGGGTCGGCTAACTAGCTCCACCCTGTGCCCGAATTCCTCTTAGCTCATCTTTGCCGAAGAGCTCTACGAGGTAATATCTTTCAAAAAATTGCAAAACCACCCAAAAGTTACCACTTTGTCCTTTCTGGCCGGGTCGACCAACTAGCTCCACCCCGCGCCGGAATTCCTCTAGCTCATCGATGCCGAAGAGCTTCACGAGGTACTGGCGCCGGCGGTGAACCGTCAACCTGGTCACCGCCGGGAACCTCGTAGAGCTCCTTGAATCCGTGAGAAAGCTCAGCATCAAAGCGGGAGCTTCTGGGAGCTTTTTTACAAAAACTTCAAGTTGAGATTTTTTCGGAGTCAACATGAAGTCGGTTCCTTCAAGTGAACTGGTACTGAAAATGACTCTAGATGGCCGAGCTGATCAGGGAACGAAGTTTATATCTCAATCCTCGGAGTAAAAATCTGCTTTTTCAAAATGAATTGTCAAATATCTTTCAAAAAATTGCAAAACCACCCAAAAGTTGTCACATTGTCCGCCTCGGCCGGCTGGACCAAAGTTCTCACTCCCAGCGATGCTATTCATATGAAGTCTCGCGCTCTCAGTGAGAGCGCGAGACCATTCTGCGTCGACAAAAATGCACCAGAACTCTCTTGGTCACCCATAGATCGATATAAATAAGAAAAAATCATCCGACACAAAAAATGTAAAATTGTACAAATCGATATTTTTCATTAATTTTGAAAATTCTAATCAATTTGGGCACTCTCGAGGCTCATTCGATGTCACGCATGTCGCTGCTCCGATTGGAATGCACCTGGCATGCATAGCATGCACTCAGCTCGAATTATCATCGAAACACCGTTCGCAACACGCATACATAGAGACGGTATTTCGATCATAACTCCTGACTCAGCCATTTCGAGGAACTCGCGAGCTTCCAGTGTGACGCGTCAGATCATTCTGCATCGACTGGTGTGCGTGAGAGGTCTGTAGATTGCTGACAGCTCGAGTTAAGTAAAGCCAACCACCGTCACCTGCCAAACTGTACTGCGGGCAAAGTCGGTTCCCGCAAGTCTTTTGATAGTAATATTGCTTCTAGAGCCCTGAAAATTTTACCAGCAGATGCGCCATAGCGTATTGTAGGTAGGAAAAATCCAACTTATGAAAACGAATTGTCAAATCTTGCACAATGTTCCAAAAACCGACCCCAGGT
>CAUYUJ010002336.1:0-32500 GCA_963575745.1 Prorocentrum cordatum
CGTGGCAGCCACCCAGGGGGCAGGGGGGCGAGGCCAGGATGAAAGAGGGGGGGGGGCAGAAAGCAGGAAAAGGGGAGGGGGAGAGGAGGGGAAGGGGGGCGGGGGGAGGAGGGGAAGGATGGCCGCTACGCTCCC
The DNA here is from genome assembly GCA_963575745.1 of Prorocentrum cordatum. Classification (NCBI taxonomy): domain Eukaryota; class Dinophyceae; order Prorocentrales; family Prorocentraceae; genus Prorocentrum; species Prorocentrum cordatum. The sequence goes on from CAUYUJ010002336.1 coordinate 136, forward strand.
CCTCCCGTGCCCAGAGCGTGCCAAAAGTCCCCAAGGCAACAGATCAAACAAAAACAAAAAACAGAAAATGACATCCTCGGCGGATGAGCTCCTCCAGCGAATCCGCGACCCCGGTCGCGGGCGTGTCGCAGGTGGGTCGCGGGTGGGTCGCAGTAGGTCGCGGGTGGGTCGAAGGTTGGGTGGCGAGATGGACGACGATCACAAAACAACAACAACAACAACAACCACAACAACAACAACAATCATTTAAGACTGGGGACACTCCGTTCTCACCAGTGCCAGGGTTTTCATAGGAGGCGGGCAATACCCCCACTTTGTGGGGGGGCCGGTTCAAGCTCTACCAAATTTCCAAACGACTCTTCGCCACCACCCACACCCAGCTTCCCGCCCTATGACGTTCGGACACTTCACTTCGTGGCATGCGGACGACCGTGGCTACTATTCAGGGCCCCGCGGCCGACGACGACGGCGCGCGCGCGCGAAGAAAAAACGAATGTGTCCCGCATGGTATTATTTGACAGGGATGATGGCCCTGGCAGGTGCGCAACCGTTGTCGCAGAAGTTCGAAAAAGTTGCTCGCAAAAGCCCGTTTGACAGAAATGTTTAAAAAGTGTTGGGTTTCCTACGAATCCGCAAGAGCGCGCGGGATGAGATTTTGACATTTTTTTGTTGAAAAACCATTGGTTTTTTGATGTTTTTATGTTAAAATCGCTCCGAACACTAAGCTTTTGGAAGGATTTCGTCTTGCGCGCGCGAATGTCCACTTTACCTTATTTTTTGCAAGGGATTCTTGAAATTTGATTATATTAGAACAAGAAATGTCATTTTATAGTGTTTTTTGCAAGGGAAAACGGATTACAACAAAACAACCGGATCTGGATCACATCGTTTTACCTGAGGCTTCCTCACGAAAATGATGAAAATGTAGCTGCGGCCTAGGCGGCGCAGGGGGGGCGTGCACCAGGGGGCCCAACAATAATGATTCTTTAGAATAAATAATGTTCAACTGCAACAACAACAATAACACAAACAACAACAACAGCAACAACAACAACAACAACAACACCAACAACAACAATAACAATAACAACAACAACAACAACAACAACAACAACACCAACACCAACAGCAGCAACAGCAACAGCAGCAACAGCAGCAACAGCAACAACAACAACAACAACAAACACAACATCAACAACCACAACATCAACAACAACAACAACAAACACAACAACCACAACAACAACCACAACCACAACAACCACAACCACAACAACAACAACACCAATCAGTTTACCCTCATACGCGATGTTTCCACACGAAGCATGCGACCACCATGATAACCATCCACATCATGGGGGACTCTTGTTCTATAGCGGGGTCCGTTAGTCCCATTCGCAGTTCTCCCGCCCAATGAGGTCTTGCACACACCACCTCCGAGGAATTTCAACAAATCCCGCCTCGAAAACACATGCCCGCGCCTTGCTGCGCCGATGCGAGACCGCTAGTGGAACCCCAGCGAAGGGTAAAGCACAAGGAAGTATCGAGCGCCAGGGTTACCTTGGTGGGGATGGGGGCTGTCGGCAGTGGGGCAAGGACCTGGCCCTCAATGCTAAAGAGAGTAGAGCGATAGCCCGGCGTAAAGCAAAACGAAGTCTCGAGCGGAGACGCTGGTTGTGTTGGGACGGCGGCTTTCGGCGGCGAGGAGGAACACCGCCTTGAGGAAGAAAGGAGGAAGCATCGAGCGGGAGCCGTGGTTTTGCCAGACGGGGGCTGTCGGCGGCGAGGATCAGCACCGTCCCGATGAAAAAAAAGGAAATCTCGAGCGGGAGCGTTGTTGTTGCTGGGAGCGGCGCCAATTCAACAGAGTAGGGCGCCAGCCCAGCGTAAAACGGACGTCTCGGGCGGGAGCGTTGGTTTTGTCGGGGCGGCGGTTTTCGGCGGCGAGGAGGAGCACCGCCTTGAGTTAAAAATAAAGAAGCATCGAGCGGAAGCCGTGGTTTTGGGCGGCGAAGAACAGCACCGTCTTCAGGAAAACGGAAGGAAGACTCGAGCGGGAGCGTTGTGCTAGCTGGGAGCGGCGCCGACTCAAAAGAGAGTAGGGCGCCAGCCCAGCCTAAAACGGGAGGAAGTCTCGGGCGGCGGTTTTCGGCGGCGAGGAGGAGCACCGCCCTGAGTAAAAAAGGGAGGAAGCCTCGAGCGGGAGCGTGGTTTTTGCTGGGGGCGGGCGGCGCCGATGAGAGAAAGACTAGCGCGCCAATCCAAGGTAAAACGGGAGGAAGTATCGAGCGGGAACCCTGGGCTTGTTAGGACGGCGGCTTTCGGCGGTGAGCAAGAACACCAACCCTGAGTAAAAAATGGGGAAGTCTCGAACGGGAGCGTTGTTGTTGCTGGGGGGCCGGTTTTGGCGGTCCCCCAAACCGCTCGAGCGTGAGCCTCATTTTCAATGGAAATGTAGCCGGCGACTCGGCGAGAGCGCCAGGGCGCCTGTAAGGGGTCCAACAATAATAATTGTTAGTAATGAACATTCAACAACAGCAACAAAAACGACAACAACAACAACAACAACAACAACAACAACAACAACAACAACAACAACAACAACAACAACAATTACTAGCACGTGGGGACACACCGTTCTCACCAGTGCCAGGGTTTTCATAGGAGGCGGGCAATACCCCCACTTTGTGGGGGGGCCGGTTCAAGCTCTACCAAATTTCCAAACGACTCTTCGCCACCACCCACACCCAGCTTCCCGCCCTATGACGTTCGGACACTTCACTTCGTGGCATGCGGACGACCGTGGCTACTATTCAGGGCCCCGCGGCCGACGACGACGGCGTGCGCGCGCGAAGAAAAAACGAATGTGTCCCGCATGGTATTATTTGACAGGGATGATGGCCCTGGCAGGTGCGCAACCGTTGTTGCAGAAGTTCGAAAAAGTTGCTCGCAAAAGCCCGTTTGACAGAAATGATTAAAAAGTGTTGGGTTTCCTACGAATCCGCAAGAGCGCGCGGGATGAAATTTTGACATTTTTTTTTTGAAAAACCATTGGTTTTTTGATGTTTTTATGTTAAAATCGCTACGAAAACTAAGGTTTTGGAAGGATTTCGTCTTGCGCGCGCGAATGTCCACTTTACCTTATTTTTTGCAAGGGATTCTTGAAGTTTGGTTATGTTAGAACAAGAAATGTCCACTTTAGCTTATTTTTTGCAAGGGAAAGCGGATCGTAACAAAACAACCGGATCCGGACCCCCCGTTTTGCCTGAGACTTCCTCACGAAAATTATGAAAATGAGGCTGCGGCCTAGGCGCGGCGAGGGGGCCATGCACCAGGGGTCCCAACAATAATTATTCTTTAGAAGTAATAATGTTCAACAACAACAACAACAACAACAGCAGCAGCAGCAGCAACAACAACAACAACACCAACAACAACAATCATGTTACCCTCGTGCGCGATGTTACCACACGAAGCATGCGACCATCATGAACAGCATCCACATCATGGGGGACTCTTGTTCTATAGCGGGGTCTGTTAGTCCCATTCGCAGATCTCCCGCCCAATGAGGTCTTGCAAACACCTCCTCCGAGGAGTTTCAACATATCTCGCCTCGAAAACGCAAGCCCGCGCCTGGCTGCGCCGATGCGAGACCTCCAGTGGAGCCCCAGCCAAGGGTAAAGCACAAGGAAGTATCGAGCGACAGGATTGCCTTGGTGGGGATGGGGGCTGTTGGCGGCGACGCAAGGACCTGGCCCTGAATAGAAAGGGAGGAAGTCTCGAGCAGAGCAACTGTTGTTGCTGGGAGTGGCGCCAATGCTGAAGAGATTAGGGCGCTAGTCCACCGCAAAACGAAACGAAGTCTCGGGCGGGAGCGCTGCTTTTGTTGGGACGGCGGCTTTCAGCGGCGAGGGAGGACATCGCCTTGAGTAAGAAGGGGAGAAGTCTCGAGCGGTAGCCGTGGTTTTGTCGGGACGGGGGCTGTCGGCGGCGAGGAACTGCACCGTCCTGAGGAAAAAGGGAGGACGTCTCGAGCGGAAGCGTTGTTCTAGCTGGGAGCGGCGCCAATTCAAAAGAGAGTAGGGCGCCAGTCCAGCCTGCAACGGGAGGAAGTCTCGGGCGGGAGCGCTGATTTTGTCGGTACGGCGGTTTTCGGCGGCGAGGAGGAGCACCGCCTTGAGTAAAAAAGGGAGGAGGGGAGGAATGCTCGAGCGGGAGCGTTGTTATTGCTGGGGGCGGCGCCGATGAGAGAAAGAGTAGCGCGCCAATCCAAGGTAAAACGGGAGGAAGTATCGAGCGATAGCGCTGGTACTGTTGAGACAGCGGCTTTCGACTGCGAGCAAGAGCACCGGCCCTCAGCAAAAAAGGAGGAAGTCTCGAGCAGGAGCGTTGTTGTTGTTGGGAGGCCCGTTTTGGCGCCCCCCCAAGCCGCTCGAGCGTGAGCCTCATTTTCAATACAAATGTAGCTGGCGCCGAGGCGAGAACGCCAGGGCGTCTGTAAGGGGTCCAACAATAGTAACAGTTTCATTGTTAGCAGTCAACAACAACATCAACAGCAACAGCAACATGAACAGCAACAACACCAACAACAACAACAACAACAACAACAACAACAGCAATAACAGTACCAACACCATCACCAACACCAAGACCAACACCAACATTAATACGAACAACAACAAACATAATTTTAGTACTGTCCGCGTTACTTATATCCCGAACGCTCGACACCCGCCCTCTTCGTCTTCGATCGTGCTCCCTTAGGGGTATCACTGTTTTAACTGCAACGTGTATTTCGTGTAGCCCCTAAGGCAGGGGAAGGAAGAGGACGGATGAAAAGAAGGGACGAGGAGGAATGAGGAGGATGGAGCACGAGAGAGAGCATCAGGAGGGGGGCTAGGAACAGAAACCACCTGAATAATTGCGGGGACGTCCCGCGCGAGAGATGATTTTACAATGAATCGTAAGGACGTATCCGGCGGGAGCCGTTGTTGTTCTTAAACAGAAGGGCCAAGGGCCCAGTTTGGTGACCCCACACTGTGCCTTGTACAAAAGAGGGTGCACTTGACCCCTCCCCCTACCCCCTCCCCTGGACCTGGACGGGGGGTTTCGCGAGGGGTTGGAGCGTCCAAAACGGCCTCGGCGAAGAAGCCAAAATCATTGGTTTTACGCGGGTGTTGGCCCCATTTGGGGGCTCCCGAGGAGAGGGGGCGTAATTAGGGAACCCCTTTCTTTGATCGATATGCTCCAAGATGGCCCCGAGAGCGCCCCTAAAGCCTCCCAAGAGCGCTCCAAGAGGGCCCCAAGAGGCGCCCAGACGATCCCAAGAGGCGCCCATAAGGCCTCCAAGAGGCCTCCAAGAGGCCCCCAAAAGGCTTCAAGAGGATCCCCGAGGCACCCAAGATGCTCCCCAAACGCTCCAAGAGGGCCCCCCGAGGCACAAAAGACGCCCAAGAGCCCCCCAGGACCGCCAAGACGCCCCAAAGACGTCCCAAGAGGCCACCAAAAAGCGCCTCAACGATATCCCAAGAGGCTCAGAGAGGCATCCAAGAGACCTCTGGCCCTTTTGCTCGCCCTTCTCCTCCTCCTGCTTCTCCTTCCTCCTACTCCGTCTCTTCCTCCTCCTCCTCCACCTCTTCCTCCTCCTCCTACTCATCCTCCTCATCCTCCTGCTCGTCCATCCTCCCACTCCCTCATCCATCCATCCAACCTCATTCTTCTTCTCCTCCCTCCTTCGCACGGTTCGGCCACCCACTCCTTTGCTCCCGCACTTCCCTGATCACCCCAACTCGCTTGGACATCGTTTCTGGATGGGCTGGTGGGGGTACGCGAAGCGTCTAGAATTGAATACGTTTCAATGTTTACAGGAGGGTGGGTCAACAATGTTTACTCATAAGGAATGAGAACTCAACAACAATAACTAATATCACATTCCGCTCCGCGCAACCTCTCCTCAACTACGCACCCAGGGACAGTGAATGACCGTTAAACATCCCTCACCCTCAGCTACATGACAGGTTGAACGAGATATATACTTAAAGGGGAGGTGTGAGAGAGAGAGCTCTGTGCATATAAATGTATATATGTATATCTATATATATATATGGACAGATGCGCATGCGTACATGCATGTCTACGTATGTGTATACAGACATGCATAGATGCACGTGTGTGAACATATGTACAGGCACATTTATATGGCGCAGGTGCTTCCGCATACATCCTAATGCAATATGAATAGGCAGAAATGTGTGCTTATATATATATGTGTATATATATATATAAAAGTTTCATGTGTCAAACGGAATGGGCGTGCCGGCGTGCCCTCAGGTCCTTTCCCGAATCTTCTGAGCATCGCTCCTCGATCCTGAGGGTTCCTACGGGGCCCGACCCCTCATTGCCAAATCTGCTTGGGTTTGCCGCGTGCCCCCGGGGCTCCCCCGCGTTTCCCCGCGTGACTGTTGTTCGGGCCCAAGAGGCCCCAAGATTGGCCAAGAGAGCTCAGAGAGATTTCCAAGATTGTCCAAGAGGGCTTCGAGACGTCCAAACCGCCCAAGATGTCCAAGAAGCCTCCAAGACGCCCTCGAAAAGACCTCCAAACGGCCTCCCGAGAAGGCCCCAAGAGGCACAAATCACAGAGGTTCCCAAGACATTTGAACCATATTGGCGGTCTCGCCTTGTCGGCTTCCCCACGCTCCAAGACTGCCAGAAAGGCCTCCAAGATCACCCTGTGATCACCCTACGACGGTCACAGAGGCCCCCAAAAGGGCCCCAAGACGGCCCAAGAGGGCCGTAAGACGGCCCAGGAGGCGCCCCAAGACGGCTCCAAGAAGAGACCCAGGTGGGGAACCCAAACGGACATTTCGAGCCTTCGGCCACGATGGGCCCCCAGGAGACCCCAAGAGGCCCCCAAGACGCCCTCAAGAGGCCCCAAGAGGTCCCAAGAGGCCCCACAGAAACTCCCACGAGGCCCCAAAACTGCCCCCAGGAGACCCCTGAGAGCGCTCCGGAGAGACCTCAAGAAACATCACTGAGAACTCTGACCCACAACCCAGGCAAGGTAGCGGGATGGGCCAGAGACCATTCGATAACATGCATACAAGAACAATGAGATAACGATCCGGGTGAGCAGACTCACGTAGGGAACACACGTATAGTGTTATACATATGTGTATACATATACAGTGATACATATACCTATATATATATGTATGAAGACGATGCCAGTTTTTCAAGAGGCAGCTTGCCGAGACACATCACCACTTGGCGCGAAAAGCGCCGGACTTCAAACCACTTCTGTTGAACAAACAATTTGCAGGGCTCGGGCTTGGCGTTAGAAGGGCGGTCAAAGATTGGCTTGAGAAACCGTGGCCGCGGAATATACATTAGCACGCACGCATTCCCATGAAGACGATGCCAGTTTTTCAAGAGGCAGCCTGCCGAGACACATCACCACTTGGCGCGAAAAGCGCCGGACTTCAAACCATTCTCACGGCCCACAAGCCACCGGTGATCTGGCACAGCATATTTTAGAGAGCTGTGCCACTGCTAAACGTTGAACTGAATTCTCCAAACATCGTGCAATAAACTCAGCTATGGGAGGAGGATATGGCTCTGCTAGCTTGGACACCCAGGCACCGCGCAATTTACCGCTGATCACAAGATGTGGCCTTCCAGAGAATTTGCAGATGCCACGACGACCAGAGCAGACAAAATGAGATGCATCAGGACTACCAGCGTGAGGAAAAAACAACCGAGTGCGCTTGCGGACAGGCAATCCGCAGGAGCAAAAGTCAACACTGGGATGCGGCCACTTCGTCAGCAGCCGCTGGCGCACAGGAAAGAGCCACAGCAACGAAGTGGCTGGGTTCCCCTCCCCGCACGGCACTCCCAAGCCCTCAGCGGTCTTCAGCAGCAAGCCTGCACGATTGATGAGGGTGTTGGCCTCGCGCACCTGCTCCTTAAGCTTGTCACTCAGTCCTGGCAGCCCACGAAGATGCTCGTTAGACCGCAACGGAGGTGGCATACCTGTGGCACCGTTCTGACGAGCTCGCGCGGTGGTCACGCAAGGCGTTGCCAGCCAAAAGCCCCACAGCCTCCCGGCGCGGAGCCACCCTATAATCGTAGCAAAGACCTGCGTGCGTCTGATGTCGTGCCGAGGTCCCAGCTTTTTCTCAAAAAAGATGACTCCGTGACCTCGAGCTCTCAGAAAGCGTCCGACTGGACCAGTGCCTGCGAAGATGTCGAGGAAGACTTTACAGTGGCCGATCGTGGCATCCCGTCTGGCGGCTGCCATGCTGCGAGAAAGAGCTTGGTCAACTCTGGTTCGCGACGTCGGGCACCTGAGACTACTGCCGCTCCGGCACGCTGCACCGCCAGGCCGAGCCGCGCGCGCTTCTCGCACCTGGCCAGGCTCGAGTAGGTCTTCCAGCCTCCCCGCTTCATCACCTCCAGCATGGGACGAGAGTTGCTTGCCCGATCCTCCGACGCGCCGCCATGCCGCAGGCAGTAAGGCGTCAGGTGCAGGTGCTCGAGGCCGAGCCGCTTGCACGCCGCTCGCCAGTGCCTGAGCAGCGTCACGTAGTCGAAGAGGAACACTGGGTCCCGCTCGCCCCGCCTGCGGAAGATCTCCTCGAGGCCTGGCACCAGCAGCTGGTGCCGCGGAAGGTCGAGGCTCACGCTGCCGTCGAAGTCGCCTGTCTTGCCAGGCCTGCCGAGCTCGAGGGCCCGGGTCAGCGCAGCCCACCGCCCCTTGGTCCCGGGGAGCCCGTGGCCGGATGGTGGGACGAGCTGGAAGCGCTGCAGAGACAGGGCCTCGCTGGGCCGCATATGCGCCTCGAAGACCAGCATCGCGAAGAACCCCGGGCTCGGCGAGCCGCAGTCGCACAGGTCCAGGGCGATCGCGACAGCCAGCTCGCGCGGCATCGGCAGCCTCGCCCGGCCCGGCTCGGCCCGCCGCCAGCCGGCCAGCGCGGCCGAGGCCAGGGGGAGGCCTCGGCGGAGCGGCCGCGGAATGGCGGGCTCTGCCCACCGCGCTGCAGCCAGCGTCGTTCCCCCGGCGTTCTCGGTCGCCCCCGAGTCGTACAGGTGCTCGATGTAGCTCGCGAGGAGAACATCCCACTCGTCCTTGTCGAGCGTCGGAGCCTGCCTCAGCATCAGCCACCTTAGCAGCATCTCCAGGTGTGTCAGGTAGTTGTCCTGCGTCGCCGGCGTGACCGACGCCGCTCCCAGCGCGGACACGCGGAAGCCAAGCTCGGCCAGGCGGGCGGCTGCCCGCCCCGCACTCCCGATCAGGGTCGACGGCGCCTGGCGCATCGCCTGCCGCGCCTGCCGCCTCCGAGCGTGGCCCGCCCAGCGCGCGGAGCGCGCCTCGGCGCTCCCTGCCGGCCCCGGCCCCAAGTGGCGGCGAGCCACGGGCAGGCTGGCGGTGGGAGCGGCCGAGAGGCGGGCGGTCACTCGGGACGGGCTCGCAGGCGACGTCGTCGGCAGCTGCGCCGTGTCCAGCCTGACCGCCGCCCGCAGCCTCCCAGGGCCCCGGCAAGCCGTAGGCGAACGGGACCGCGGCCGCGAGGCGTCGGAGGCCCGGAGGGTGCGGCACTCCATCGCCGATGACCGCCTCCAGAGACTTCGAAGGCGGGGTGGGCGCGTCGTGGCTCGGAGAGCACTCCGAGCCACCAGGGTTACTGACATAGGAGTGCTTGGCATGATGCTCGCTGACAGGGTCGTACCTTCGGCTCGGGGCATCGGCGCTGTTCCACTCTGAGGGGATCCATCGATAAACAAAGCGGCATCCTGGGGCAACGGCGAGCGCACACAACTCGCGACACCGACGTAGGAGGAACCAAAAGCTCCCCCTCCCTTTCGTGGCGGCACATACCCAGGCCATCGAGTCGCTGAGGATGAGGTGACGGTGGTCTCCCAGACGCTTGTCACGACTGATACGCCGTGCAGCCCACAGGGCCGCCTCCGCCTCCAGGTTCAAGATCTTCTCCTTCCTCCTCCACCTCCTCGCAGCAATGACACACCAGGGGGGGTCCTTGGCAAGCCGCTCGGGAACTTCAGGGAACTCCGTCAGAGCACCAGTCTCCAAGAAGTCGAGATCGGACCCACGAGCGAGGAACGAGAAGGGCACCTCCACATCTTCCAGGAAGTCCCGCGGACTGGAGCACTTTCGCAGCTCTCCACGAAATCGGCAACGTTCGCTGACTCGCCCGACCTTGCCGACACTGCTAGACTCGATCCGGCACGCCGTGACGCCGAACCCGTGAAGTGAAGCATCCACTGAGGTCACCTCGGAGCTCCAGGGAGTATCCAGCCGAGCAACAGCCGTGGGAAGGAGAGCCCATGCCAGCCAACATTCGTGTCTAACCGAGCTCCAGACCCACGAAGGTCGGTCCCGAAAACGTGTACTAAAGGTGTAAGCTGCCGAAAAGATGGAGAGCAGCTCGGGGCGAAGCTGAAATACAGCCGACACATGCCCTACAAGACGAGCGATCGGACGTCCAGTCCGACGAACCCTGCCCTGAAAGACCGCCTTCAAAGCCAGGGAAATCCTCCGAAACTTACGCCCCGAAGGGACCCAAGACGACCCAGACTCATCCAAGCAGTGCCCAAGAAAGGGGGCGCCGTCGGGCTCCGCGTCAGCGTCGAGACCAGCACTTTTCACGGCGGACAGCATGCGCGCAAGCCCGTCACTCGAGCGCGCGGCCGAAAGCGAGAGAGACGCAAAGTTATCAACGTATATAGCACTGACGGCGCCTTGCTCAGAGAGGGGGTCCAAGGGTCTGCGTTGGGTAAGGAAGGGATCCCTGGGTACGGCGGGGGCCAGAAGGTTCTTCATTGCAGACTGGGCGAAGCACACTGCCCACGACCAACCCATAGGTACAACACGGAGCCTGAACCTGACCAACCCAGAGGGATCGGCCGGGCCCAGGGCGCGTCTTACCCGGACGGGAAGGTCGGACCAATGCACCGGAGGAAGCCCGAAAAAGCTTCGCAGATCCTCAGGCAGCAGAAACTGATAAAAACAGCAAGTGACGTCCCCTTGGGCACAGTGCAGAGAAGCCCCAGTCGGGATTTCAATCGAGCTGAGCGCCTGAGCAGCAGCAAGAGAGGTATACAGAGGGGGGGGGAAACGAGGTATTAGCTGCACGCGTGTCGAATATGAGACGCAAGGCACCGTCTTTTTTTCTGACAAAAAAGGGGGTGACCAACTTTGTAGCCTCCCCGACCTCCGGCATCTGACGAGACAGGAGATCACTCAAAAATCGCCCGTGGGCCTTCTTGCCCGTCGCGAGTCGGGGATCGAAGGCCAGCTTTCCTGCGAAACAGTTGTCGGCAGAAGCGGCATCCGTCAGAAGTCCCGTGGATTCCCCTACCAACAGAGAGCGATCCGAGGCCGGCAACGCATCCTCGAGACGTGTGACCCCGGTGGCGACGCGAGGCAAGGATACCTTGCCTCGTTGGTAAAGTGCGTGGCTCCCGCTGGTCAGGTCCTCACCGTAACCAGGGTCGGTTCCCAAAGTGGCCTTAACGGCACTCTGGACGGTCAAATCACTCGGAGGCTCGGGTATCCTGGCATACATGCCAGCAAGACGAGACAAGGCGTGAGCCTGCAAAACTGTCGTCGGATGAGCTGGCGTCGTCTGACCACGACCCCCGATCGAGTTCAGCGCTCGAATCCCTTCCTGCAGCCACCGAGCAGAAGGGCCTGTGGAGCGCGGGCCAGGCGGTGGAGGGGCGCAGGGAAGGGGGAACACATCGCGATGTGACTGTACAGCCATGGCGGCCGCCGATGGCCCCCCTCAAAAAACTAGCCTCGCACACGATGGGGCGTCACGCGCAAGGCGACCGGATGATGCGGATGCCCACGAGCAGCTAGCCCTCCTCGGACTTCTGCTTCTTGGGCGGCCTCTTCTTCCCGCCCTGGCCATCGAGGGCTGCTGCGCCTCCCGCGCCGCCGCCCCCGCCGCCGCCAGAGCCCGAAGACGCCAGCGCGGCCAGGTTGCGCTCCTCGCGCCCCTTGCGGCGCTCCTTCAAGATCTTGCTCTCCTGCTCCATCTTCTCAGCCGCGCACTCGGCCAGGCTCGGCGCCGCCAGCGCGGCACTGCCAGACGCGACCCCGAGGAAGAGGTGCCGCTCTGCCGCCGCGCCGGCGGCGGCTCCTGGCCCCTCCGTCACCTGCTTCAACTTCTCTGCGTACCTCTCCTCCCACAGCTGGTAGCGGCGGGCGATCGCCTCGAAGGCGGCACTGTTCGGCAAGTTCAGTTGGTCGTACTGCCCGCCGAGCTCGAACAACTCCGAGAGGAAGAGGTGGTCGTCTATCCCAGGATCCGCCGTCGTCGCGCCCAGCATCTGTCTCCACCAGTGGTGGCGGGCCACGGGGCTCTGACCACTCTTGTGGAACGCCTCCATCAGCCAGCCGGTCGTCCGCGGGCCGCGGACAGGGAAGTCGTCGAAGGTCTCCTCGGTGAAGGCGCCTCGCGCGCTCTGGAACGAGCGCGTCCTCTCCCCCCGCGGGTTGTACTGCACCGGCAGCGTCCTCACGTCGTCGTCTCCAGCTCGCTGCGGCCGCAGCGCGGACACCGGCACGGTCTCGCCGTCGCGGATGAGAAGTCCAGAGCGCCCGTCCGTGATGCACCGATCGTTCAGCCCTACCGTCACCTGGTCATGCATGCGCTGGCCAAGTCCGTCAGTGAGCTGGTACCAGGTCGTCCCACGCGGCGCATCATCGAGCTCCTTCGGTAGCCCGCTGCGTGGTGTAGGCGTGCCGCCGCCAGCGCCAGCCGCCGCCCCGTCTTCGGCGGGCACCAGCGCCGCCGCGTCCCCCGCATCAGGAAGCGGGAGCGGCGCCGCCGGGTACTCGCCGCTCGCGAGCAGCCTCTCCAGCTGGCGGGCGGCGTCCACGCGCAGCTGGCTGTCCTCGTCCAGGTCGTCTGGGTCGAAGTGGTAGCGCCGCCGCGGATACAAGCGGCGAGGCACGCCGCCCTGGGGCCCTGAGAGGGCCAGGTCCTCGTAGTCCGTGTACTCCTCAGCGTAGATATCCCCGTCAGGGGTGGCAACGATGATCCCCGTCTCGTACTCGAACAGGCACAGACGCTCGTGCCACAGCCCCTCGGCGCGGTCAAACAGCACCCAGTAGCGCTGTCCCGCGCACGGCCGTGCCAGAGCCATGGCTAGCCGACGGTAGTCGGCGGACCGGCCGTGATCTGGCCCCGCCGCTGCTTCACATCGATCGCCTGCAACTGCGCGGGCGGCGCCCGCCACAACAGCCTTGGGCCCAACCCGAGGAGCGAGGTCACACTCAGGATGCCGATGAGTACAGGGGGCCACCAGGAGCTGCCTTCGGAGCAATGGCAGGTGCACCCGCACGCTGGCGCAGGCTGCACTGGCGGGCTCCACCAATTGCTCGCAAGGAGGCAGAAGTTGCCGACCGACACGAGACAAGTGAATGTCTCCGTGAGCATCCTCTCTCACGGTCAAAGATTGGCTTGAGAAACCGTGGCCGCGGAATATACATTAGCATGCACGCATTCCCATACATACGCACATATATACATACATACGTACATACATGCATACATACATACATGCATACATACATACATACATCCATACATACATGCATGCATGCATGCATGCATCCATACATACATACACGCATACATGCATACCTACCTACCTACCTAATTAATACATACATACATACATACATACATACATACATACATATATACATACATACATACATACATACATACATATATACATACATACATAGATACATACATCCAGCCATACATCCATACATGCATATATACATATATACGTACATACGTACATACAGACAGCCATACATAAATGTATACACACATACATACACCCATGCCTACATATCTACATACATACATACATACATGCATGCATACATACGTAAATACACATATACACACATACACATATACATACATACATACGTACGTACATACATACACACATGCATACATACATACAGACATACATCCATCCGTACATACATACATAGAGACATGCATGCATGCATGCATGCATGTATGCACGCATACACACACATACATACATACATACATACACACATACAAACACGCACGCATCCATACATACATACCTAGTTACCTACACGCATACATACATACATACACACATACATGCATACACATATACACGCATGCACACACATACACGTATATGTACAGCTGCCTATAGACATACATGTGTACCAATATCACAAGTGAACGTGATATATGTAGGAGAGGATGGAGGATATTGGGTTCAGGAGGGAAAACGTAAGCAGGGAGAGTGGAAGGGAGAGAAGTAAGGAGAAGGGGGGGAGGTGGATGAGCAAAAGGGTGTGACCAAGATGCGTATCGTTTTGTCACTACGAACATGACGCCTCCTGATTGCCCCTCGCGCTCGCTGCCACTGCCTCTCGCTGCTGCTTGCCATTACCCTGACAGGATAAGACAACATGTCATGAATACAAACACTGGCAACAAACATGTCCCACAGCGCCACCTCCCTCTTCGTCAACTCTTTCCCGGTCTTCGAGGAGTTGAAGGTGTTCGAGTCCTCGCGGCGCAGCGGGCGGTGTCCTCGCCCTCTTCGTGGTCGTCGTTCTCCTCCGCCTCTCCCCCACCCCTCCTCCACATCCTCCTCCTTCTCGCGAGCGCGCCCCCGCACTCTCCAGGAGGAGAGAGAGAGAAGAGATGAGAGACGAGGGGGAGGAGACAGGAAGATCAGGGAGAGGAAGGAAGAGCCCCCCCCCTTCTCTTCTGATCCTGCTCATCCTTCTCTGCGGAGCTGGCAATAGGACAGCGAACCACAAACATGAGAACTTACCAGGCCCGTCCGTGCCCAGGGAAGTGCCACAACTTCGAGTTCTCCGGAGGCCTCCAACAAGGTCCCAGAGGGTTTTCGATGTTTCCTGGGTGCTTCCAAATGCTCCGAAGCCCAAGCCCCCGACTGCGTGATTTCCCCGAATGAAGACCATCTAACGTCTCGACTCCTTCCCCAGCACTGGAGTTTCAACAAGAGTCATTTCTGACGGGCCCGAAGACTCTCAAAATTTACGTTTGGTGATGAAATCTATGAGGCTGTGTAATCTACGTGGTGCGAGATAAGTGGTACAGTATGTGTGGCGCAAGCTACCTGAAGCAACATGCGGTACAAGCAAAACGGTGAAACCTAGGTTGAATAAACCATGTGCTGCAATCTATGTGATGCAAGCTGTGTGCACGCGGTGTGGTTCAATTTGCAGCGGGCCCTACGTGGCGCCCACCAGGCGAAACCTCAACGAACCCAGCCAGCGCACGGACGCCCCTGAGGCATCCTGAGGCGCCCATGAGGCGACCACCAGACGGAACCTCGGCGGACCCAGCCTCGAGCCAAGTAGGATCCCATCAGTGAAAGCATTGTTTGGTGAACCTTGCTTTTTTTACGATGCGGGAGGGTACGAGAAGGACCCATACATTCAAACACCTCATGGAAGCAACAAGAAACGGGACACCTGATTGGAGTCGAATGTGCGTCGGAACAGGCTGCAGCGGCATGGATTCGACAGCGAATCGGATAGGCTGCGCCACGACGCACACCAACACCATGCAAATATCCAGATCGGAATGCAAGCATATATCGACTGGAAACTGGGTCGATCCGGCCAGAATTCATGTCTAGCCCGATCGATAAGATCGGGATGGACCCTGCTAAGGAGGGGCAGGAAGGAGGACTGAACGCACCTGCTCGTCCTCGGGACCCCGGTGGTCCTGGATGCAGAAGACGATCGCGGCAAGGTCGACGTACGCGTTGTCCGTCGCTTCCTGCGGGGGAGGAGTTCGCTGGGAGGAAGGGGATGACGATAGTGACGATGGTGATGAGCACAAGGAGGATGAAGACGCGTGGGAGGAACAGCGCGATGAGATGGTGGATGTGAAGGAACACGAGGCGAAGGAGGAGCAAACATGAGAAGGCGGTAGATGAAGCGTCGAGCCAGTAGAAGGAGGGGATTGATGATGATATAACGATGAAGTGGAGGACGCCGAGAAGGAGCACGAGAAGACGAGAAGACGGAGGACGAGTATGGGCAAGACGGGACGGACCACGAGAACGAGGACGGTAGGTGGAGGCGCCTCCTTCCTCCACCGCCTTCTCCTCCCCTCCCCCCTTCCTGTTTCTCCTCCTTCTGCTTCCCATCCTACTCCTCCAATCCCCTTCCCCTATTCTTCATTCGTCCTCTCTCTCCCTTTCCGCATCTCTCTCCGCGCGGGCGCGATCTCTCCCGCGCGCGCCGATCTCTCGCGGGTGGTCATGGCTGGAGGAGGCAGAACATCAGGCGGAGAAAAAAACGAACAAGGACGCGGAAGACAAGTCGCACTCTTTGCGCAAACTTCCTCCCTGGGAACCAGTGAGCTGCATTGCAACAATGGGGCTTCGCCGAACAAGATTTGTATATATGTTCACCCGTGCGTGCACAACGAGGGAGGAACCGCCTTCGCGAGGCGCAGCCACACCATATCAACGAATACCAGGTAGCCAAACACAGGGGCTCCAACAGCGGGTTTTCTCTGGCAACAGGAGGCGGCCCGAACCGAACGGACGCACAGCGTGGGCGAGCGAGACAGACAGAACTTAAAGAAATGAGCATTGCAACTTGGTCATGCAGCCTGGCTATATCCCCGTCGGAGTTGGAGGACGCGAACGAGGAGAGAGAGGCTGCGGAGAAGGAAGAGCACCAACAGGGCAGAGAGAGGAGGCGGAGGAAGAGGAGCACGAAGCGGAATGTGGGACGTGTGGGAAGGGCACACATGGGAGGAGGAAGCGGAGGGCTGGCTCAACTCAACTGCCATATCGAACGGTCTTGACACTGCCCCGCGCCCTCTCCGGGAATAACATCAAACACACGATCTGGTTTACACTTACTGTTCTGCCACATCGTTAGCCACATCGACCCACTTTATTTTCCTCCTTGGAATCCCCGTAGGTCTACCCCTGGGATTCAGGAGAACGTGAGTCCATGCCGACTCGCGCCTGACAACGGAAACGCCGAGTGCGCACAACGCACATCGTCAAAACGCAGGCCGGGCGCATCAGATCTCTGAGGCGGCTGGGAACGCCCCCACCCCCGCCACGATTCCCAGAGAGGGCGGCCCCAGCCAGCGAGGATGAGGGATGCTCACTGGAGACCTTCATGATCCAGGAGAGGCAGGACTAAAATCAGGGCAACCTGCCTCGCGGTCCTCACGTCGTCTCCTCCCACTTTCTAGCCGTCCTCCCTGCCTCTTCCTTCGCCTCGCGGCCACGCCTCATGTACCCCCTGGGGCCCTCCTGGCTGCAGCTGTGCCGTGGACTTCGCCTTCGAGGGAGACAGGGGAAAAAAATCGTCAACGCCGCAAAACTAAATCAAAAACGTGGCCATCGAAAGAACTTCTTGAGTCCATTCTTCACTCCGTCCAGGTTCTGGGCGCCAACGTGGGCGGCCAGATTGCGGCAGGAGGAAACCAATTTCCCACATCGATCCCGCTAGCGCGTCAAGATGTACCAACGCCCTTTGGTACTAGTATCTGGCCTCTGGCACCACCAACGCTGGCGAGCGCCCAGAGTGACTCGCTGCAGCTTCCTCCTCCTCCTCCTCGCTCCCTGCTCCTTGCCTACCTCCCTGCTCCTACTCCACGCCGTGCTCTTCAAGATGGTATCACACAGCTACCTGCAGTGCGCAGCCAAAGTGTATAGGCGGAGAAGGGAGAGTTGAGGAGGGAATGATCGGGCGGAGCAGGAGGCTTAGCAAGAAGAAGACTCCGAGGACAAAAGCCAGAGCACGCCGTGGAGGAGGGCAGGAGAAGAAACAATCAGACGAAACCGAGCCCCCTCGCCTCTCGGAGTCCTCCCCTCTAGTTCGCATGCACTCCTCCTCCTCCTCCTCTTGCTTCTCCTCCTCCTCCTGCATGGCCCGTCGGCCCACCCCGCGTCCTCCTCCTCCTCGTCCTTCCATGTCCTTCCTGCTGCCCTAGCCCCTTCTGGCCCAAGGGGGCCATCCTCGCGCGCACGTGGAGGGGGCGCAGCGCGAGGGAGCCATGCGTGGGTGATGCTGGAGGCCAAGACCCTTGAGATCTTCGTGGGCCACGGGCTCGCCGAGCGAGGCGACGTGGGCCGCGCAATTGGCAAGCTGTTCAGGGACATCGAGCACGGCGCCGAGCGGTCGCTGGACTGGCAAGTGGTGCTGTGTCAGGATGTCCATGTCCAAGGCTGCGAGTGTCCGCCCGCACTCCACGGACTCGAGGGCGTGGGCGGCGAAGGACAGGGAGGGGAAGCATCGTGGGCAGAGCCTGAGGGACCTTGGCCTGGGCTATGGGCCGACGCCAAGGCCTACGGTTTCGAGGGAGTCCACGGTGGTGCCTCCCCAGCTGGACCTCAGCTACGGGCCGCCCATTCGCATCAAGGTCACGGAGGTCGAGATGGCGGACCTGAGCTACGGGCCGCTCAAGAACAAGGACGACAGGATGGTGGTGTCCCCGAAGGCACGGCCCTCGGCAGCGGCGACGAGCTGGCGCAAGTGGACCGCAGCGGGCGACATCGTGAAGGCCCCGCGGCTGGCCTCTGTGTGCGTGGACAAGGCGAGGCACATGCTGGGGCGGAAGGTGTGCAAGGGCACCGCCAACGTCCAGGAGAAGGAGAAGCAACCGGTACCCTGCCAGGCGCGGCCGATTCCGTGCCAGGCAGCGCCGCCGGAGACCCGCCAGGGCGCGGGCATCAAGAAGAAGCGCCTCAGCAAGAAGAGGCGCGAGAAGGCGAAGGTCAAGGTGGTGCACCAGCAGGTCCCTGGGCTCCACACGGCGGAGGCGAAGCGACGCCTCGCTCGGAAGCTCTTCGAGGTGAAGCTCATGCGGGCGCGCCGCAACTTGACGGAGAAGCCAGCCTAAGCTCCAACCACCAGCGCGGAGAAGGCATGCCAGGCCCGTCAGGAGATCACGCTGGAGGCCTCCCCGTTCCTTGCGCTGAGCTCGGAGGCCAGGGCTGCAGCGACGAGAAGAGCGTGGAGGAGCTCTTCCCTAGTGGCGCGGCCATAGCGGACAACGGCACCGAGGCAAAGGGCCAGCCTGGCCCCAGTTTTGACAGCATCCACGTGAAGGGCGCAAAGGAGTTCTTCATTGGTGATGCGGCCGACGCCGACGGCGGCATGGTGAAGCTGCGGGGCGTGGCAGGCCCTGGGAATCAGAACAAGGGCAAGAAGAAGAAAGGCAAGAAGGGTAACAACGGCACCGCCAGCGATGTGCCTTTCCAAGCCGACCAGAAGGGCATCGACTGCAACGACAGCTTGAAGAGCGAGATCATCGAGAAGGCCTTGGAGCTCCTTGAGTCTGGCATCGTCGATGCTGCGTTCGTCGAGGGCCTGATGCAGACGCTCTCGGAGGCCGAGGTCGACTGAGAGCTAGGGGGCTGGCAGGGGGGGTCATCTAGGCTGCGAGGGTCTTGGGGCCGCCCCTTCTGGTTCCCTGGTCGGGCTCCTGGGGTCTCTCGGGCTCCTTGGGCCTGCCTGGCACCCTCCTCGGGGTGGGCGGTTTTGGTGTGGCGGGTGGACCCGCCTCGCAGCCTGGGTGTGTTCCCCCAGGCTGTTCCCTGCGGCCGTGTGCCGAGCGCGGTCAACAGACTGCGATATAGTCAGCACCCCTCAGCACCCCCTTCCTGCTGCCCTTACCGTTCCTCCTCCTTGCCTCCACCCCTCATGTCCGTCCACCTCCTCCGTGGCACATTGGCACCCTCATCATCCGCATTGCCTCCAACGCAACTCCTCCTCTGAACCTCATCGTCATCCTCCTCGTTCCTCCTCCCCGGGGGTCCCTTCCCCCTCTGCGGCGAACGTCGATTTGACGCCCTCTTGCGCCGTCGTGACCTGACCTACTCTCTCAACCACCTCCTCCTCCTCCTCCTCCTCCCCCTCCTCCTCCTCCTCCTCCTCCTCCTCCTCCTTATCCTCCTCCAATTTCTCCTCGTCCTCCTCGTGCTCGTCCTCCTCGTCATTCACGTCCTCCTCGTCATCCTCCCCCCCTTTCCCCTCCTCTCCCTTCTCCCCCGCCCCTCATACCTCCCTCCGTCCTCCTCGCCCCTCCCCGCCTGCACCTCGCTCAGGTGCTTGAAGCTGAAAGCCATGCGCGGCACCTGAGCCGATCCACCCCCCAAGTCGGCTCTCAGCAGGCCCAAGAGACCGCGGAGGCACGGCGATGGCGGCCGCAGAAGAGCCCGAGACCACAGGGAAGGCCAGAAAAGCTCGGAAAAAGAACACGTCGAGGGCCGAAGATCAGGGAGGTCTGGCCCTTTAGGAGCCTTCGGGAGCCTCCACGGAACTCAGGTTTCCCCCTATCCCTTCGTCCATCCCTCCTCCCTCTCTCTCGCACTGTCTTTCTGTTTCTACCTCCCTCGTTTCTTGTTCTCGGTTCCTGCTCCATGCCCCGTCTTCCCTCCATCCCTTACTATGTGGCCCCCTCCTCATCCCATCAGGGGAGCCGAGGGAGGAGAAATGAATGTATGTAGGGAGGGCGACGAGGGAGAGGAGAAGGGAGGTCTCCTCATCCTGCTTGGCTCAACTTCTCGCTGCCCCACGTCCTCTATCAACCTCCTCGTGCTCCTCCTGCCGACCGCCTGAGCATCGGCTATCCCGGGGCCTCGCTGTCGTCTTGCACCTCGTCGATGTTGGCCCTCTCGTCGAACGTGAGCACCTCGCGGCGGCAAGGAGCCAAGAGGGAGAGGTGGAGCAGCGAAAGAAGGAAGACAGGGGCGGTAAACGAATGGGGTTGGACGGTGCTAACGTGAACGTGATGCCCTTTGAACAACCAAGCGCCTGGAATGGACCCGCGTTGCCATGGGACGACGCGGTAAATGTTGACTCCTCACGACCGCACACTGGGACTGCATAGCCTGGCATTCTGAGCCCCAGCTGGGCCCGCACTCGAAGACCAGCCCGCATTTTGACGCCCGAAACCGACGGGGTGGACCTCGCATTGAAGATCGGCCCCTCACGCACTCCTTCGCGGGACCCTGCATCGAAGGACCTGGCGATAAAACGCATTCCAAATACGAAGCGCCCCCGCTGGGCACTGGGCCAGCTGAGCCACCCAGAATTGGAGGCCACCCGCGGGGCCGACAGTGCCACGCTGGGGTGCGGAGCTGGAGGAAGAAGAAGGGGAGGGGCGCGTGGGGGAGGGTTTCTGGGATTATGTAATTTGGGGCGGCGGGCGCCCACAAAAGGGCGCGAGAGCCAGGCAGAGAAAACAAAAAAACCACAGGCGGCGACAACGACAGCGGCGGCCGAGACGGTGACAACGACGCGACAGACCGACAGGACGCCCGCAGCGGCGAAGGGGGACTTGGATTGGGAATGCGTGAAGGAGACGGGCCATGAGGGAGCGAGGGCGCTGATGGGGAGGGAAGAACCGAAGGCGATGCGGGGCATGATGATTGAATGGGACACGCATGCCGATCCAGCGTGGTTTCAAATTCCAATTTCGCTCACCCCCACACGGGGGGGTCTGGATGATACGGGAGGATGGGGAGCAGGTGGGACACCCACCCCTGGAGGCGCAGCAGGTCGCCGACGAACCAGGCGATGGATGGCGGGCGAGCTCCTGGTGACGGCGCGCAACCGACCCTCAGCCACCTGTATTGTGCACTGGTGGGGGCGGCAGGATGACAGAAAAACTCATGATCGGAAGCGTCGGGCGCACGATATCACTGGCAAGCAAGGAACTGGACAGGGCCTGGGAGTCCAGGGGGGCACGGTGGGGAGTGGTCGAGCTCAATGACTCGCCTCCCCAACCCGCAAGGAGTCGAGGCAGATAGTGACGGACGACAGGGAGCACGACGACGCAGGAAAAATAGTGGAGAAGGTCGTCGCCGACGACGCACTTGCATCCAAACTGGCGCCAATAGGGCCTCTGGCGGCATCTCTTTGTAGTGTTCCACCTTCGGAACACCGTCAGGAAAGTACGCGATTAAAGCAGTAGCGGGAAACAGGGGCGCGACATTTTGCCAGCACCAGAGCGTCCCGACCATTCTGGACAAGCGAGACCCGCGGAAACCATCATCGTATCCGCGGCAGCAACATTCCATAGACAGGCTGGGAGATGGCGCCTTGTGAAATGATATGCACGGGCTTCCCCAGAACATTATTGTGTATACCTGGACGGAGACGAAGAATCTACATGGGGGGTTTTGTACTCATGATATACATGCTCGGAGGGCGAGTCAGCGTGAAACCTTGATGGTTGCATGAGAGCACATATTCGCCACTCTCGAGCGCACTCTCAATCATGCCTGCGAGCGAAAGAAAACAAACACATGTGACGGCCAACCGTAATTTGGCCGCGCGGGCAGAGATAGCTAGATCCAGCGTCTGGACGAGCAGGCCGAAGTCCTACACTCGGTCGAGCAGGCTCGGTGGGAAAGCGTGCGTCGGCGAGCAAGCGCGCGCATGGTGAGCCTCCGCCTCAGCTTTCAGGATGCCCCGGTTCGGCCTGGATCCCGTGCTAATAAGGCTGGCAGCGGAAAGTGAATGCCTGTTGCGTGCTGTGACACTCGCGCAAAGCCCAGCGCCCATTTACTTGGCGCGGCGCGCTCGCTCGATCACCTCGTCCGCAACCAGGGCCCAAGATGAGCGGGGCCAACCGAGGCCCAGCGCGACCCGAGGAGACTTGCCCCTCGCCTGAATTCTGAAACTGGAGACGTTGACCCCACATCTCTAGAACTCGGAGGCGGCATTCCAATGAGGGCGCTCGGAAGTCAGCACAATGACGCACTTGCCGAGGGAGAGCAGTAAGCCCGAAGGGCGCCTAATCTTGCAAATCGGTCGACGACCGGCCTCAATGACTGGAAGACATTGGCTGCAGCCGCCCCGAATGATCCGAGATGGCGCGCGCCTGCTTCGGCGGCGACAAAGGGGCGCCGGCCAGAAGTCCGAGCGGCGGATCGAACGCGCGGGCGAGGAGGTTGGAATTGAGCAGGTGAATAGCTGCGATCATGAACTCACCCGGGGATGCTGAAGGCCTCCGTGGCGGCATCTATTCAGGAGTGGCAGACCGCGGGGAACGCGGCCTTGCCACAGCACAGTGCTCCACAAGGCAAGATTAATGTCGATTTCGAGCGCGCTGTTTCCCAATTTCCCCCCTTCCTCGCAGAGCCACGCTGGGTGGGGTATGATTTTTCTGGGCAAACTTCGGAGATCAGGCCGACCGCCGGGGGGGCGATAAATCTGCGGTCGGCGTTTGGTAACGCAAAAGGACTGGCATTCTCAAGCTCTTGAGCCGCGCCAACGGGGTTCGGGGCGTCGCCTGTCGGGGGCGCGGCGATCTTGGCAGCTCTCAATCCAGTCGACATTGGCGGTCCCGCCATAAGATGACCATGCACCACGAAACGAGCTTCATGCGCGACGGGCCCAGTAGCTCTCCAAGCGCTGTAGCGCACGCCATCGAGTCCTGGGGAGGAACCGATGTTCCTGTTCAAGGGTCCAGAAACTGATCCATGGTACTGAACCTAGGGGAACCTCTGGTGGGTGGAGTTGGCGAGTTGGCGAAGGTCGGGCGGCGGCGGCGGCGGGGGGGGGAGGGGGGGCGGGGCCCAGGAACGCGGCCCCACCGGCATGGCCCTCGGATCCCAACGTGGAAACCCGCCCCCAGCGTTCAGCCAGGCGTTCCGCGCAGGGCGCGGGGTCGCAGTGGGAAAGGTGGCTCCGTCGGGGCCGATGACGCCAGTGAGCGCCGTTGCCCTCTGACTCCATTTCCATGCGCGAGCTGACCTAGGAACTCAATCGACGAGGAAGCATTATGCCGACCAGCCTCGCGCCAGGCACGCTCTGGGTGGCAAGCTCAGCCAGCTTCAATAACGGCTCAACGCCGCGCGGTCCGTCTACCCCACGAGCCCCCGATCGAAGCGCGAGGCGCCGGCGGGGCGCGCGCGAGGCACCCCGCCGCCGACGCCTCGAAGCCGGGGGCGATGAGCGCAGACAGGTTTGAGGCAACAGGCGATATTGTCGGGGTTCGTCTCGGCATTCGAGTGGGCAATGTCGCGCTCGGCATTGTTGGGCGGCGGCAGTCGTCATCTCTCCAAGCCCCCTAAGTCGAGTGGGCGGGTCGCTGCATTGCTCTTGCCCTTCAGCAAGGGGAGCAAAACGCATGGCGAATTCTCGCCCATTGAGCATCCAGGTCGGCGGGAGAAGCTCGCACTGGGCAGACCGCGCGGGTTTCAAATGAAAAGAGGGCTGGCACATGATCGAAAGAGGCGGTCGCGTCTGCGATGCTCCAGGCAGCGCCGCTAGACGGTGCGCCATCAGGACACCAGCAGCGGGCGCGAATGCGCACATCTTGCCCCGGCGGGCGCGCGGCGCGGAGGGGGGGGGGGGGGGGGCGGGCGACAACACTGCAGTGCGCGAACGAGTCCCGCGCGAGCCGGGCATGCTCGGGAAAGGAAACTTGAAGCACTGGCAGTCTCGCGCGCGTGTATCCCTCCTCTCTCCCGCGGTCGCATCCATACGTCATTCCTTACTTCGCGGCGTGTGAAATCTCCCCAAAGGAAGGCGGATGGCGATGCAGCGGGAGACATCGCGCCACGAATCAGTCCAAACTGGCCCCTCACAACGGGGCCTAGGAGGTCGTGGCCCGCGTGAGTTCAAAATGCCTGCGCGCTACCTCTGGGGCCCCGAAACGAGAAACAACCAATCCTGCTACGTGCAGTCTGGTCAGAAACGGCGTCGGTGATTTCTTCGTCTGCCAACTGCCCGTGGAGAAAGACGAGGATGCCGCAGGCGCTCGACAGAGGACAAGACAATGCGAAAACTGCGCGATCCTGAGAGACCCCCAGGCGCCCCGTGAGATTCCTGAATGCAGACAACGCCCTGCTGCCCAAGGAGAACGGGAACCCTCTGATGTTTCCCTTAGTTGATGATTCTGATCAGCACGAGGAGGCCCACGGAGAATCGCGACCTCTATGTCGACAGCATCAGAGGCCGGGGGGGGGAGGAGGGAGTGGCCGTGAAGGCCTGGGCTGGATCCCCAGGCCCCGGCAAGTTCTCTGCGCTCCGACCGGGGTGATTTGGCGGGCGGGGGGCAGGAGGGGGCGAGGCGCGACAGCGCCTCGCCCCAGAGAGCGGCGGGGCAGAAAAAGCAGACGCTTGGCAGGCAGCGGCGTCAGGAACGCGGGGCATTTTGGCCCTCAGTGCAGGTCCCCCGCGCCTTCCAGAAGCGTTCCAGAACGCCCTGGATCTGTCCTGGCTGCGAGAGCTGAAGATTCGCGATCATCGGGTCGAATGCGAAGTGCCCTCCCTGGCGGGCTCGGCGCACGTGACTTCGCGAGCGTCATCATAAGCGAAAACTTGGAGAATGCGCTTGGGCCCATTCGCCCCTCATATGCACTCGCGCGCCCAGCGCGGCGACGTCTGGGCGAGGTCGTGGACTTGGACGACGATGGCCCTGAAGGCTCTGCTTCTGTCGAACGCGAAGAAATGGACCTCCGCGAACGCGACGTGGGCGAACGGCCCCGTCGCGCAAATTATTCAACTCCGCGCGCAGGGCGCCGCGGCGCTCGACGAAATCCCCAGCCCGCTCGCGCGTCTGAAACATCGGCCTGTAGCGCGGGCTCGCTGCGCGGAGTAGCACCTCCGCCCGTTCGCCGGCGAAACAAGCGGGCAAAATGCTCGCCACCAGCGGGCAAAATGCTCGCCATCCGGCGCCTCCCCCGTCGCGCCGAGAGGCTGCCTCGGGAGAAAAGCCCGCGCGCGTGGCCTGCGGGCCCCCGCCGTCGATCGCCTGGTAGATCGGCGCGCTAGGCCGTCTCCATCGGGGAACATGGCTCGCCGCGGCAAACTTGATGCCGCGTCCTCTCTGGAGCTGCGAACGCTCTCGGAGCGCGATCTTCTTGAGCTGCTCCTGAACAGTAGAGTGTAGAACGGTGAGATGGGTGCCCTGCGCGCCCGCCACCTCCTTCGGCGGATCGACGGCTTCCGCGATCTCGCCACACATTGTAGACAACTGCTCCTTACTCTGGTCAGCCAGAAGACCCCCGCGCGCAGCTACAATCACTGCCGCGGCGGAGACTGCCGGGGGGCAAGACCCGCGGGCAGCGGCGCTCGCGCGAGGATCGCGCGATCACAAGAGAACGCAGCCAAGCGGCACTGCCTTGCCTGCCGCGGACTGGCGAAACCCCCTTCGCCCCCGGGGGGGCGCGGCTACTTGGGCCAAAGCGGCGAGGCGGACGTTTGAGATCGGGCCCGGGCACCCTGCAGCGCGAGAACAAACTGGCCCATGTCTAATGCGGCAAGGCAGTCCCCCGATCCATGGAGTGGGAAGTAGATGAGAAGATGAAGAGGGGAAGTGGGGGCTCAACATGAGCACGAGAGCGCTAGGGGGGCCCAACCAAGGAACTAGCAATGCAACCCAGTGGCTGGGGCGAGGAGACGACGGGCGATCGGAATCTGCAATGACAAGCAAGTGCCATATGCCGCGCATCAGGACGCCTGCCGCGCGCAGGATTCCCGGGCACCACTTGAGAACACCTGAATCGAAAGCCATCTGCGCAGTCAAAATAAGATGCGCGCGGGGCGATATCAATCGCGCCGCAGCAAAGGCAAGCAGGTCGCGACTAGAGTCTCCACGTCTGAGCGCGCATCAGGGAGGGGCACAGAGCGCAACGAAGCGCCGCGCAAAAAAAAATACGCGGCTAGCGAAATCGGGTAGAGACGACGGGGTAGGGAGACGCATACAAAGGCAGAGGACGATACATAGAAGCACGCGTGGCGTTTCGGGCTCCGGGGCGGCGCGGGATCCGCAAGGGGGGCGGCGCCGCGCGCAGCTCAGGGGAAGTTCGCGCCGACGAATATCACCCATGGGCCGGTCTGCGCGAGGGGGGCCACGAACGGCAAAGCGCTCGCGATGCGCAACCTGCCGATGCGATCACGCGCCACAACAGTCCGTGGCACACCTCGCTCGCGGCAGAGAATGTAAATCTCTGTTCCCCATCTCCATGGTCGAACAAGATTGGGGCGCCCCTGCCGCCCGCCGCGATGGAACGCAAGCCGATGAAACGAACGCGCGAACCCAAATTGAGACTGTCGCCGGCGCGCGCCCTGGTCCGCGGAGACCCCAGGGCGCAACTTTCCCGGCCCAATCGCACTGCTCTCTCCCCCGCGCCCCAGCCCGCGATTCCACGCCGCGCGTGGGGGTCGCTTCTGTGGCCCTCGTTTGCTCCGGCAAATGCATCTGGCCATCGGCGCGCGCTCCCGCTCGGGAATAGGAAGAACGCGCCGGGCCATCCCCGCCCGCACCCTGGGAGAGGCCCTCCCGGCGCACCAGGGGGGCCCCGCGCGCCCGCCCTCCGCGGCAGACAGAGTCTGACAGGCGCGTTCAGAAATTGAGACATCCTCGCCAGAGACTCGGCCTCGCCTGCGAACAGCGCCCTCCACTTGTAAAATCGCGGCGCCGAGGGCCTTGAACTCGGGCCCATCCAAGGACGAGCAGATCCTGACCGTTGAGATTCTCAATAGATTTCGCCTCGTCGGCCCGAGCGGTCGGGCACCGCGAACGCCCTCCGAGAAGGGCCGATCGCCCGGCTCGCGGCAGTCTGTCCATGAATACCTGCACAACCTGCCGTGGAATGTTCAGCGCCACCCCAAGAGCCCAGAGATTGCCGACGAAACAACGAATGCCGCAGACCTCCCCGTCGACGCTCATCCTTTGCTGGAGCATTCTTCCTGGTGGCCGTTCAGATCGACGTCGAAAGTGAATTCGACAATCCACGGGGCGCCAGGCCCCGCCTCGGCAGACAGACCCGGTGCGAGGGACCGTATGGGATTTCAGCCCCCGCAGTTCCCAGAAAGGCGCGGTCCCTGAGACTTCGTGCAAACCTTCCTGCGCATGGCGGCGGGCACCCAGAAAACGGTTCACTATGTCGCACGCCTCGGAACGCCCCCGTCGAACGCGAAAACGCGAGGGCTGACGAATTGCCATTCTATGCGTTCTCCACCAGGTTCCGAAGATTGGCTGTGGTATCAAAGGCCTGCAGTTTAGGACGAAATCCAGACTGCACCACGCTCAGGATCTCCAAAATATCTGCAAGCGCATCATGAAAGCGGGGATGATTGCGATGGGTCGCAGCTTTGGCGGGTGCGTGGGCTCTTCCTTTGTCAGAATACGCAGCTGCACGACACCCTCCCAAGCCATCTCATTGAACTCGCTGGCATGACTGAGCCATCACAGCGTCAGCACGTCAGCCAACACATCGAGTGCATATTTGTCGAAAGAGGTAGCCATCTCCATGGCGGCGTTGTCATCAACGCATGACCGGACGCTGAACGCAGCACGCAGCTGCCAACGGCCCGAAAGGCGGCCCGAATATAAGCGACAGGCGTGCTTAGCACGCTGTCCCTTCGAGGAGGACCCGTGAAACTGCAGTGCAGAGTTACGCGCAAGAAGCCACCGAAGCAGCCAAACGCTGTATGCAGCCAGACGCTGCTGCGAACAAGCCAATCGCCCCACGGCAATACGATGAAGATTGATGGGCGATGGACGACGACGACAAATGACCAAGAGCAGATGAGTCATGTGAATGCCACTGTTTTCCTGCGTTCCCTCCAGTAAGATTCGACAGGCATACTCACCCACTGAATATATTCATGTTGTCGAATCAGACGCAAAAACTTCCAACTGTTCCAACACATGACCGACTGGCTTTGACACGATGGGACTTTCTCCGCACGAGACTCCGTCAAACCGCTGGAAGCAATCCAAAGCATGTGTGCCATGATTGACGGTTCCAAGGCGGCGCGGGGTCTTTGAGAGAGCTGTCGCTATTGTCAAACCCCCGCGAAATTATCAATAAACCATTCCTTAATGTCGTCGTCAAACGCCAACTCGGACGTGCATGGGGCCCCGGAAAAAACGACGCGACGGATTTCTTGAACTTCTCGACAGGCCGAGAGGGGCGCAAGGCCTCGGAGACCTGAGCGTCAAACTGAAATCTTCGGATACACCTCCGCTGTTTGACTGCCGTGTTTTTGAATAGGGCTCGAGATGCGAATTCCAGGTCCATCATCGATTGACGCTGTACGTGGTACAACTTGCCCCTCTCCTGTTTGATAGTTGCAGTGACAGGCTGGCCACATCAAGGCACCCGTCCATAAAACTGGGCCACGGAAAACATCACCTGCGTAACCACCAGAAATGGAAGGATTCACGCCCTCGAAGCCGATGAACCTAACCTTCATCAAGTTCGTCTGGAGGCTTGCGGATCCCCCATTCGTCCTCAAATCCTCTCCCATGCGTTTCCTGAACACCTCTTCGCCCCACTCATCGAATCGACACGGCCGTCGCCACTAAGAACTAAAATCATGACGATCCTTTGCGCGTTCCGCCAACCGGTCGGCTTCTGCGTTGCCCCCGCCAATCCAGTGAGTGACTTCACTTTGACGGTTTTGACCGTGACCTCGAAAGGTAACCTTTCCAAGAGGTGCTCCATCAACGTCTCACGCGCCATATTTTCTTTTGAGCGGAACTTCGCCGTCGAAATCCCCATCAAAAACAAATCATACAATTAGAAAACGATGTTTCGAACGCTCGCCATCACGGCGTAATTGTGTGAGTTCGCCTGGGTCCGGGTTGAAAGAAGAAACAAGCATGCCGCCACTGCTGCTGTGCACTCGCCAATATTGTTCGAGTACCGCTGGGCCCCTGCGTATGAATCGCCCTCTGGATCGATCACCACAGGCCCACAAGCAGACAACAGGGAATCTCACATCCCACATGTGCCCCCTATCCTTGGACTGCGAATCCCCACGAAGCGACAGCAGCCCGTCGGCGATGGTACCTGCAAAGCCCGTCGGTGAACATGTGCACCGCGGTGCCCTCGAACTCCTTTTGTAACCTCCATCGCGACCGTCAGCGCACCAGTAATGGTGAGCTGGTCCCCCACCACAGACGCAGAAGCAAAGTCGGCAAGCTTCCCTCACAAAGGTTTGGTCGAACGTTTCGCTCTGCGTTGCTTCTCCCTGTCGGCGCAAACGGCTGCGCCAATCCCCCAAACAAGGCATATATGATCGGTGGCGATTGCAGCGAGCTCGGCGGAGCGGCATGTGCTTTGGAGCGCCAGCTCCTTTCGGGTCCTGCTGGTCCTGCTGGTCGGGTCCTGCTGGTTTGTACGTGTTCACCGCCACCAAGTTGCGCCGGCCCTTCGCTCCTGCGTGCAGTTCGCCATGGGGCCCCACAAAATCTCCAAACAGGTGGTTCCCATACTCTGCAACTCCTAATCTATCTTGGTCGTCAGCCCCCATCAATAAAAGACCTCCCTCAAATAAGCCCTCACATAATGCAGAAATTGTCCTAAACGCTCTCCCGGTACGGCTGGAGATCGCTGTGGTGGTACAGATGCGCACATGTGCAGCGCATGTAAATGCGAGGCAAAGGAAGATCGAGCTTGATTGCCCGACCAGATGAGCTCGAATGAAACTTCAGGGTTGCCAAATGATAAACTACAATATCCATGCGCCTCTTGCCATTCCGGGAGCTACAGGTCGAAACCCAATGCCCATCGTCAGAACATTGCTGTAAAAAGCCTGCATGGTTGTTGCATTCCTGGGGAAAAACACTCCGGAGGAAGCTGTCCAACTCTCGTAATTGAACTTCCTTAAGCATTCCAGCTCGCTTCCCTGAAGGAGGGGGAAGAGGAGGAAGACCAGGCAGAGCAGAGAAGAAACAGGAGGGAGGAAGAAACTGAGGGTGAGAAATCAAAAAAGGAAGAAGAGGACCATAACCCGCTGGCCACCTTTGCGGGGCCATCAAGCTCCGCAGCTTAAGCTGGCTGCTCCCTGCTCCAGTTGCAGCCTCCAGACTCCGATGTCACAATTCAGCGTTCTGCTTCCTACTGTGAATTGTTGAAGTCCGCGCGAGGTGGGTAGCCCCGGTCACCTTCACCTGGAAGAGACTTAATATTCCTGAGGGGTCCTGGGGCAAGTCAGGATACGAGAAGATTCGCGTCCCCGAACCCGTAATCCCTCGTAAAGCACCCCGTATTCGCGCCCCAGGAGGCCAGAACACCTAGTGCATTTGACAATATTCGCATCCCCGGGGCCATACAACTTAGTAAACTACACTGTTTTCGCGTTCCCGCAAACATAATTCATTGTAAATGACACAATCGTCGCGTCTCCGAGGCAATACTGTCGAAAATTACACAACATGCATCTGGATATCTCAAGTGCCCCCGGTTCGGAGTTCCGACGCTGCTTCACGACGGCGCCCAGGCCTCACAACATAGCCATTGCATGCCCCATTTTCCAAGAGAAGGGGACTGCGGCAGGGGGCGAAGCCCTTACGGATAAGCCGAGGATGCATCAGCTCAGCGAAGCTGCAATTATACGTCCAGGCCCCCTCGTCAAAAGTCATGCACGTTTATACGTTTGGTGGCTACAAGCGAGAAATATTGCGCGAGGGCGATTCCGGATGTGTTACTGTTATCTGTGCTCAAGCTTCTTGTCGCTGGAGTCGAGGAAGTCTCGAGCGAGAGCCTCAGGTTAAAAAGGAAGAGCCCTGCGAACCCTTATTGCTGCAAGATGTGCAGCAAAAATGTGCACGGCGCGAACGCGAGAGCCCCACTTGTCCCAGTCAGGCTGTGCCTGCAGGTTTCTGACCTGTTCTTGGAACGCCAGTGGGTGCCTTGGTCCAGGCTGCTTGGGGTCCCTCGGGGTTCCTTCGGGGTTCCTCGGAGAAAGGACTGCGCAGGCCGGCGATCTTCGGGGTTCCTTGGTCTTGGTTCCTTGGTCATGGGTGCTTTTGTCTTTGGTTCCTTGGTTGTATTCCTTTGTTGCTTGGTCTCGGATCCTTGCTGCCTCGCCACGCCATGCCAATCAACGCGAATCAACGCAACGCAACGCCGAATAACGCCAATCAGCGCCGCGAAATGCAAACACATACCAAGAAATGTCAAGTAATGCCACGCAATACTGAGCACTGCATCGCAATACCAGACAATATGCCAAACAATATGCCACGCAATGCGCCCATTCAACAAGAAACGTTTCCCTAATCGGGGTCGAGCCTGGTTCATGAAAAAGAAGCCGTCCTCTCTACAATGCTGCAAATCCTGTAACTGATGCAAGCTTCAACACTGTTGGTCGTAGGACAGAGAGGATGCACATGTAAGGAAAGATGATGGAGGATGGGAAACAGGAAAAGGACATGCAGGAAAGAAAGAATAGGAAAATGGAAGACAGAAAGAAGGATGAGGAAAAGGCGGGGAAGGAGGAGACGACGGAAGATGGAAGGCAACCGAAAATTCCCCGTTGGCGCCACTGGGGAACTGTCAA